>DF237239.1:68023-111445 GCA_000708835.1 Klebsormidium nitens
CGCTCGCAGTTTCGTTTCCTCACGGTCGGCGCGGCCTACAGCAGCCTTGATGACATTGCAGGAAGCCTTGTGTTGCGGCCAGTCAGCTTTCTGGTGAGCTTCTGAGCAGTAATAGGTGATACGGCAGCGCGAGCATCTGAGTTCCTCAGCAAGCTGCTTATTGCAATGTTGGCAAGTGATAGAAATGCCAGCATTGGTGACAGACTGAACCATGCCTGAGGGCTTTAAAACCAAAAGGGCGGTGGGCCTCTTATACTAGTTCATCAGCTGGTTCTTGTTCTTGTGTAGAGTTGGTTGAGAGACTCTTAGCCCTGAGCAGGATTCTTCGATCAAGCTGCCAATCAGGCCAAGATGTGGAACCTCCTGCAATCCCAGCATTACATTGGCCGTGAAGGTAGACAGGCGAATGCAGCGGGATGCAGCAGACAAATAGAACCCGAGCTGCTGGGCGACCTGCTGCCAGCTGTCCCCAGGAATGCGCACACCCGTAGCCTATCCTACTCCTGCTCCTCAGCCTTGCAAGTTGCAGCCTGCTCTGCAGCCAAGCAGGGCTTTGATCTAGAACTTTGCAGCTCAGGCAAGAGAGACTCAGAGGATTCTGCGCCATAGATTTTAGATTCCTGGGAATCTCATAATCCGGAGCACCGTCCGATACATTGTCAAGTAATATTTAGCGAAGCTGGAGGTAGTTGGTCGCCCATGCATGGACATGGCTTGTCCCGGTTCGCTGCAAACCCTTGCAAGCAGCGTAATATTGGCAACGGAAGTGTTCACTATTACCTGAGCGTTCACTAAGTTTCGAAGCCCCGGGCACACAACCAAGACCTCAGCTGACCTACCCAGGTGATAGGCCCAATTGCTACATATATACAACGTTAAACGACTCGAGAAGGGATAGCGCCAATACACAGTGCATGTCCTCGCCGTCGGAATGACACTTCAGGGGTCCCCTTCCCAGCCAATTGCATTTAAATAGGTATGTGGCCGATATCAGTCAGCGGGCGAGCTGCCTTAAAGCTCAGTGATCAGTTAGGTGTAGGTAGTCTGGCACACTTGATTTGTGCACCACTGTTCGGTAGCAGCAATACCCCTAGCTGATCTGAAACAATCTAGCAATGAGGGGATGAAGAGATTGTCGGGCCATGCAATTCCTTCTACCAGTGTTGCTGATGATGCGACAGCAACGTTAGCGCCTGCAATGAGGCCAAGCTTTCAAAGACCAAGTCGGAAGCACCATCCAAAGCTTGGAGCGACAGACGCAGCCCCATCTGAAGTTCAGTAGCTGCGGGACGTGTGTCAATGGCTGCGCTAGCTCATGCACGAGCTGGCAACTGTCCTACTATTGTCGCGACTCCTGAAGTTCGGAGTGGCATGACCCAGACCTCAAACACTGTTTGTAAATTGAGCAAGCGGGGGCTACGACCAGCTGTCCATCAACCAGCCCCCGCAGCTTAGCTGGCAGATTGCCAGGCCCCAGCCCTGCAGGCGCAAGCGGCAGCTGCAGCGCTCATAATGGCGAAGGTCCACCCCTTACCCCCCCCCATGGCCGCGGCGCCTGCGCCGCGGCTGCACTCAGTGCTGAAAGCCCCACACGAGCTGTCCATGTTCAGCATCACCAAAGTTGCAAAAAAGGTGGAGCAGGGGGTGGCGTTCAAGGTGCGGAAAACGTTCTTCTCGCCCGCGACGCAGAGCGCGTCGCTGTATATATTCCAAGAAGAGGGATGGACGAGGAAGACGTGCATTAGGATTGTGGAGCACCCGTGGTTCGAGCGCTGCGTGCTGCTGATGATTGTGGGGAGCTGCCTCACGCTGGCTATGTACGACCCAAAGCAGCCCGCGGACTCGGACTACAATACAGCGCTCAACATTGCGGATATGGTGAGGAGCGTTCTTTGACAATTTCACGCAAACACCTTTGGTTAACATCTGCATGTGCCTGCGAAAGAGCGGTGCTTCATGATGAAAGTATGTTTGTCATGCTACGGCCTTCTAGAAAAAGTATGAATGAATGCTCACAGTCAGCTGCAGAAGAAGCAAGGCATCCTGCATCCCTCGTCAAAAAGTCCGCTGAGAATTGTTTTTGGGTGGTAATCAATGCCACCACCTCAGCTCCTGATTGATTTTCTCCAAATCCAATGCAGGTTTTCAGCATCCTCTTTGCAATAGAAATGATACTCCGGACAATCAGCCAGTGCTTCATCTTTGCGCCAGATGCGTATCTGGCTTCCGGCTGGTAAGCCTTACTTCCCGCATCACGGTCCTTCTACCAAGAGAACCCACACCAAATGCTTTTGTGACCTTCTGAGCTTTCGCCAGAACTCTCTGATGGTTCCTGACGAGTGCATGCTTCAAGTGCTTGTCGCAGAGGCCTCTAGCAACCACCTTGATGATGCCACGCTCTATACATGCAGGCGACGCTTGGATTTTCTCATTGTGACGGTTTCGTTCATCTCCTTTATCCCCGGGGCAAACAAGGCTGGCACGGTGCGCGTTGTTCGAGTGCTCCGGCCCCTGAAAGCAATCAGCAACCTCAGCGGGGCGCGCATGATGGTGAGTGCCCATGCCACTCTTCCACGTTTCAAGGGTAAGCTTCATCCTTGCGGGAATCAGGAGGACGAAATGAGTTGAGGTCGACTGTGGTCCAGCACTGTCCCTGCTACTTTGATTTTGAAGTTTACATTAGCAGGAAAGAACGAGAACAGGGGGCTACAAAGAGGGGGAATGGTCAAGGTGCTAATGAAGCATGCAAGGGAGATGGTTTCGATGGCAGTCCTGAGGAACGCTGCGAGTAGGTTTAGCTGAGCACTTCGTCCTCAGCGGAGGAGACTGCAGGGGTTGGACAATTAGAAGCCCATAACACTCGAGCAGTCCTTCCAATACAGCTTTCCAATACAGCTGACGCCCTTCATCAAGTGGATTTCAGCATCCCAGCCACGTGTCCCCGTCCATACAAGTTCTTCAATTCCTGACATAAGCATCCGGGGAATCTTTGAAACACCATCTTCTCCAAGAATTTCAGTAGGTTTTGCGACAGGCTCGTCAAGATCTTCAGGGGATGAGTCCACTAGCCTGAAGCCAAATTGAATGCATTTGTGCACTCCGTTCAAGATCTCTAGAAGATGATCCCACTTGTTGCGGCTTCCCAGGTGACGACATTGATCGAGTCGCTGCCGTTGATGATGGACGTGGGTATTCTTATCCTGTGGCTGGTGCTCGTCTTCAGCATCATCGGCATGCAGCAGTGGCTCGGCAAAATGAGCTCCAGGTGCTTCGATGCGGTGAGGCGATCCGCCCCGGTCCAAGCCCAGGTCCCTCCTTAAAGTGAACTATAAGGGGCCTCGCAAGCGCAACCTTCATTTCCTCAAAGAAACCGTGACCTGAGATAAACATCCTGCCGATATGGCTGTACTCGGACCAGTGTCCCGCTCTAGTTGTCTTGTGCAATCGTGCGGTGCAAAGCCTTCGCAGCTGCTGACACCGTTCGGCGCAGGATATCTGCGGTAATCCGTCCAGAAAAGTTGCGATCCTCTGCAGCGGTCCTCTCTTTCGTACGCTCGATCTTATCCCCCATTCGATTTGAGAGGGGTAAAACTCTTTCTTTTGGGCGGCGGGGACAAGTGCACTTCCCGTCGTCCCACGTTCTACCGCTTCTTTCCGATTCGGTCAGCCATTTTGCTCACCCTTTTCCTCCTCCTCCCTCCTTGAAGCAAGTCGAGACGCTCGTACTAGCAACCAGCACCAGCAGGACTGCACTTTACCCAGTATGACTCAAAACATAGCGCGCTTGCAATGCGCTCTGATAGAAGCTCCCCTGAACGGTCCAAAGAGCGACACACTGACACGTGCTATCCTTATTCTGCCTCTTTACAGAGCCACAACCTAAATCCTGATCTGGTTGACACCCCGTGCGTGGCACCCGAACATCAAGGTGGCCACTGTCCCGTGGATCAGGTCAGTAGTTCCACGCGCGCTTCAGGGCCTTGGCTTGCTTTCTGGATCGTTGGAATCCTACAACACTAAGAGTTCAGGCGCGTGGGCGTGTTGAGGGCGGCCTTTGTACGGTAACAAATTCAGACCAGAGGGCTTCTTGTTTGCATCTGGGTGCTCATTAATGTTGCGGGTGCTCAACTGAAGATGCTGAAATGCTAGTCTAGATCACAATCACTCGGAATACCTTCTTCGCAACCGTAGCAACAGCAGGCTGTTCCCCCTATCAACCTTTTCATGTAGCTTGACCTCTCTTGAGTTGGTGAGTGTTGACAAAAGAAGAATGATTCACGTTCTCCAAGACAAACCTTGCTTCCGTCGTATGGCGGTCGAAGTCAGAACTTATATCGCCATGGCTGCTGTCAGTGTGTTTCCAACTCCCAAAACCGCCCGCCGCATCCTAACCGACTGCGCAGGATGTTCTCGATGCTGCTCACCCCGTATGCGATTCGCGGCAGAAAAGAAGCAATCCAAGCGCGGTGCTGTAATCTACTCATACAAGTAGCTCGGTTCGTGCGGTCTCCGCTAAATCTGCCCCCCCCCACCCCCCTGCTGCAGATGTGCCTGGACACGGGCCAGGACCCGGACGGCGGCTACACGTCATTCAACAACTTGGCATATGCCGCGCTGGCGGTGTTCCAGGTGCTGACCATGGTGAACTGGACGAACCTGCTGTACCAGCTGCAGGCGTCCGGCCCCGGCTGGGTGGCCATCGTGTGGTGCTTCCTGCTCATCGCCATCGGCGCGCTCTTCTCGCTCAACCTCCTCGTCGCCGTCATCGGGTGCGCGCGCGAGAACTGCGTCCCATCCACTTTTCAAAGCGTTGTCCTGGGGCTTGCTGTTTTTATTGGGCATTAAGTCGGCTCCCTGTGGTCTGGTTCGAAAGCAGTTTTTGGTGAAAAGATCCTAAAGGACTGTCTCCAAGGCCTTCCAGGCCTCTTGGTGACCTGAATTTTGCAACTCACTTATCGCCGACCAAGAGGCCTGAGATTCGCTACTCTCTGATCGCGGATTCAGTAAGCAAACAGGTTTTCCTTCCCCGAGCGGGCCCTCCTGCTAAAGGGAACGCAAGTTCGGAGCACTCGATCATTTGAGCACCGTTTCTTTGCATCCGGGTGACGACAAGCTGAATGAAGTCTTCCTGGCAACCTACTAAACCGTCTGCAAAGCCAGAAGTTCACGTTGAATATGACCTCATGCGGTCACGCCCGCCGCCCAGCCCGGGCGCTCAACCGCTGATCCCCCTCCCCCAGGTCCAAGTTCTCGCAAGAAAACATGCTGGAGAAGCGGCGCAACTACAAGTCCGGATCGCCCCAAGACGCGCTGGGGCGCAGCACGTCGTTCCAGTTTCTGCGCAGGAAGCTGGGCAAGCGCATGTACCGGATCACCAGGAAATTGACGGCGCCGCTCTGGTGGGACATTCCGTTCAGCGCCCACCTGCGGCGTATCGTGGCCAGCCCGCGCTTCGACAACGCCGTCATGGCCGTCATCTGCCTGCAGACCCTCCTGCTCTCGCTCGACTACTACGGTGGGGGACCGCGCGCGCACCTCGCGGTGCCCACTTCTAAAACTCTTTCTTTGAGAACCCAAGCCGACGATTTGCACAAGGCAGTCGCTTTTTTCTTGTGAGAATGAGCCTGTTGCCGTGCTGGTTTCTCAAGCAGTCTGCTACGAAGGTGGATTCTCTTTCAAATTGGCGAAGGTTGCCCTCTCCAATAGCGTCTTGAAATATGTAGGCATGCCAGCATCCCTGGATCGCGCTGCTCGAAGGAACTTTTGATTGTACGTAAAAGTGCTCGTACTTGAGCAAGTGAACAGTCGTCCGGGTAAACGCTGCCCTTAAATTGTCTTCCTGGGACCACTCGCAACAAAGGTAATGAAAACTCAAAAGATCTGACAGTCATTTTGTTAAGACTCATTTGGCAACGCCAATCGAATCTGGACCCGTGTTGCAAACGCTACGCACGGCACCCACCCCGGACGCCTTGCCCTTGAGCTTACTAAATGCACAGCGGTCAGGAACTAATTGCTATATATCTAGGCATATATGCTACCTATATACTGAGCGGTAAACGCTCAATTACCCAGCCTATTTGAGACGGATACAGAAACAGTCTTTCAAAGCAACGCGCCACACAGCCGCTGACCCTGAGGCTGCCCCGGTGCAGGCATGAGCGAGACGGAGCGGCTGGTGATCCAGGACATCAGCTACGTCACGAGCGGCATCTTCATCCTGGAAATGGTGCTCAAGATCTGGGGCCTCACCGTGGGCGGCTACTTCGGCAGCGGCCAGAATGTGTTCGACGCCATCATTGTCATGCTCACCGTCATCGAGCTCTTCCTCTCCTCCTCCAAGCTCAAGGTGACGCAAGCAGGCCGGCTCGGAGTGTTGGATAAGAGAAGTGGCCTGACTGGACCACCAACTGTTGGGACCTGAGCTGCTGTGCAACTTGATATCACTGTCTTGTCTTTCTGGGCGCTTGTGCTTTTGATCACAGGAACGGAACTGCTGCCTTCATACCTGAGCTGTCAAGCTTTGTTTTGACACTTTCACTATGGTAAAGGCGTGGAAGCCTTGACTGGTATGATAGGCAATTCTCGGCCGTTCTGAAAGAGGACCTTGTCCAAACGGCCACTGCTGCTCCTCCGCTTTGTTGGGCGCCATTTCTTTCTTTGAATTGAACTGTTGGGCTCTGGTTCCGCAGGCGCTGCAAGCGTTCCGGCTGCTGCGTATTCTGCGGACGGTCCGCATCTTCCGCGCGTACAAGAACTTCCGGCGGCTTATGGACTCCATCCTGCACGGCCTGGTCAGCCTGCGCGAGTTCCTGCTGCTGCTCGGCATCTGCATCTTCATCTTCGCAGTGCTCGGCATGCAGGTGGGCACGCATGAAAAACGCTTGCACTCTTCCGCCAACTTGCCAAGTTTCTGGTACGCTTCATGAACGTTGCTGCCTTGGTGGAGCGGGCGTCTGAAGAAGGGTCACAATCTGCCCCTGCTTCTTCTCGCGCACACTAAGCTATAGCAACCGAGAAACAGAGTGCAAAGCGAACGAGTTAAGAAATAGCAGGACATGTGAGCGACTTTCTGATGACGAAGTTCGATCAATTAAATACTTCCTACACCACGCAGATCTCCCTGGATCGGTACATGATCATGAATCCGAAACCTTGGTTAAATTTAAGCTTTAGAGATCCTGATCCTGATCCTGATCCTGCAATAAGCTGTTCAATCTCAGAGGACGCTGGAGGCAGTCCATCTAGTAGAGTTCCATAGCTTTTTACAGGCATTCCACTGATCTTCGCGAAAGAACGCTTCCGTTCTTGACCGTGTTTCTTTTCGCAGCTTGATCCAGCTTGAATCAGGTCGTTATCCGTTCACTTCCACAACCATTAAACCGCTTGTCTCTCCACTTAACCTGTCCGGTTCTTGAGCGTGATTTATTTCCCCCCGCAGCTGTTTGGCGGCAACGTGGCATTCTCCGGGGAGCGCCAGAACTTCGACACGATGTGGATGAGCGTGCTCATCATGTTCCAGGGCCTGACCGCCACCACGTACACCCAGACCATGTGGCACGCTATGCACGCCGTCGGCTGGCCCGCGGCCGCCTACTTCGTCGCCTGGATGGTCGTTGGCAACATCGGACTTCTCAACCTGGTCAGCCCGCCCCCGCCTAAGGGCGCTCCTTAAGAAATACTCCTTGCTTTTACTGGAAAACGTGCAGTTTCTTGGTGTGATTATGTTTGGACGTCAGCTCTGGAACCAGTCCGCTCCGCAATCTGGCGCCCGTTGACTTCGACCGAAGGCTCATGAGGGTTGTGACACCATTTCCTTGCTTCCGTCATACCTGACGAGGGACGTCAGATATAATACTGTGCGCTGAGCAGAAATGGCCCGTTCGCGGTGCAGCTGCTGGCTATCATGATTGACCACTTCAACAGCGACCCCACCGAGTCCGACGGCGAGCGGAGCATGAAGCGGATGACGGACGCAGGGGACGGGGGCGGCATCTTGTGAGCACGCAAAGAACTCACCTTTGCGGAACATGACCCGACGAAGGCTTACTTAACACAACCTTTGTCTTTCAACGCGTAGCTTACCTGACTATCTAGCCGAATTCGTTTCCTCGAGTGCCGCAGCCCCTTATCTGTTCTTTATTGTGTGGACCACTGTCACATGTTTCCACGTGCTTTACGCTTCTACCGCTTCGCGCTTCTTGCAAATTTTTCTGTTCCGAACTCATTGCGAGCCGAGACATTCAAGCCATCTTCGTTCCCGACCACTTACGAGAAGCCAGGCTCACCGCCGACCTCCCCCCGCGCGTTCTGCAGCGGCATGATCGCCAAGCGGCGGCAGCGCATTTTCGCGCACGAGGCGGAGCGCACGGCGGCGTGGCTGCGCGCGGTGGGCGAGGAGTACGTGCCCAAGAAGAAGCTGTCGTTCATCGGCCGCTTCAGCTCCACGGTGACCAAGCTGCGCGGCGTCAGCTCGTTCATGCGCAAGAAGAAGTCCGTCACCTCCAGCAACAACAGCTCCATCACCTCGTCGGCCGCGCCGAGCGTGCACACCAGTGTCAGCAGCCGAACCCAGCGCTCGGTCACGGGCCGCACCCAGGTCGCGCGCTCGCGTCAGTCCGTGACGGGGCGCAACTTCCTGTACGCGGCCGCGAACGCGGCGGAGGCGAAGGTGGAGGCGAAGAAGAAGGAGCGAGAGGAGGCGGAGCAGGAGGTGTCGCCGTGGAAGGCGGTCGCCGCGAAGATGGGCGTCGAGAAGGTGAACAAGGCCAAGCCCAAGTCCATGGTGGCCATCCTCGCGGCGATGCAGCCCAGCAAGACGGGCGGCGATTCGCCCACGCGCGCGTGGTCGGTGGGGAAGGATCTCTCCGTCAGCCGCCGCTCGGCGTCAGTCGTCGGGCGGACCATGCTCTCTGGGGCGACGCTATCGCCGGCCTCCCCCGGGGCAAAGCAGCGGCGGGCATCCAGCATGCTGCGCCTGCAGGTGGACGCCCCGCCGGGCCCGGCAAGCGGCCCGGCGAGCCCCCCCGACCTTTCAAGCCCCAAGAGCAGGTTCCACGCGCGGCGCGCGCACTCTGTCGCGGACATGTCGGCGCTGCGGGACCGCCTCGTGGCGCAGGCAGCCGCTGACAGGCCAAACGACACCTCACATCCGACCGTATCGTCTCACCGTGCGATCGACAACGATGGGGAATCCCCTTGGATCGGCAAGCCGCTGTCTTTGGGCAATTCTCCAGAGCCGGAGGCAGAAGGCGCGAGCGAGCGCGAGCCGCTTCTGCCGCATCTTACGGAATTCAAGATGCGGAAGGCGGGCGCGGAGGACGGGTTACAGGGTTTGGTAACGGAGCCCGCGCAGGCGGCCGCGCCCTCCGCGATGCGCGGCGGCATGTGGCGCACGAGGTCAATGCGGAAACGAGAGACGCGGGGCAGCGCGGAGGAAGATATCGACGAAGAGGAGTGGCGGAACCTTCCGGGTGAGATGACGGAGATCTTATGCAAATCCATAGTCTTTTGATTCCACGCAGAGCTGCTCAAATTCGATGACACAGGCCACAAGGGTCAGTAAGCAGAGCCGCGCTTGATCACGAACGGCACCACCGGCACCTGGACGTCAGTGTCAACATTCAACGCTCTCATCCATCATGCGAGGGTTCTACTTGCCGTGCCTAAGGGAGACGAGTGTCAAGGATCTGAGGCTGACCTCTGACCCTAATCACACTTCCAAAGCATCCGTCATGTTTCTGTACAGCTCCCAAACAAGCTTCCAGCCACCCATACTCGCCATGCCTCCTTGCCCAGAAAGCCTAGAAACGCCTCCGTGTAACAGACGCCCGCCTCCCCCGCGCTTGTCCTGACGCACACGTGGCGCTCTGTGGCAGGTGCTTGCATGCCGTCCAAGCGGCAGCTGGCGCCGCTGCTGTCGTGGGAGGTCCTGCCGCCACCTGTCCCGGGCGACCTCGTGCTGCCGTACGATCTGCCGGACGAGGTCGAGGATGAGCTGGTGGTGTCCAAGGTGAGCACCGCGGACGCGGCCGCGGCCGCAGAGGCGCTTGTGGCCAGATCAACCGAAACGTTCTCGCCGGTTCGTCCGTTCCATTCATCTGTGCGGCTTCGCTGAATCTTGCTCAAAACCTGCTAGCTACGAAGTATTCCACCTACACTCCAAAGCATAGGCTTACCTAGGAGATAGCTAGGCCGCCCGCAGTGAACGCCAAACCCCTGCTCTTCCGCGCAGGCCGAGCTGCGGCGGCGCGCGGGCATCCCCAAATCGTGCGGCACGCTCATCTCCACCGCGCTGCCGAACGTCGGGCGGCAGCGCCTCGCGGGCAAGCCGGCCGCGTCGATGACGACCCAGGGTACGCGCGCGCCAACGCGCACGAAAAAGAAGGGCGACCTGAAGGTGGCGGCCAAGGCGATTGGGAGGGCGCTGCAGGGGCTGCTGGCGAACCCTATGGAGTCGGCCGGCTGCATGCGCTACAGGTGATTGTGCGCGCGCGCATTCTTGGTATCCATCTCGTCAGATCGAACGATCCATGAAGCTCGTACCTGAATGCGGACATCGATTCATCTGGCACCGACCTTGAACTTAAACATGGGCTTGCTTCTCAAGCTCCCCCATCCTCATCTCATGCCCGGAATCGGTGTTCACCATTTGCAACGCCTCGCGAGTCGTGCAAATGCGACTCAGAAAGTCTCAGATTGACCTACTGGAACCCCGGAACCGCTATATTTTCCCACTACGATTTGATACGTGTCTCCCCCAGGTCTCTCGGGTTCCTTCCGCCGACGAGCCCGTTCCGGCGCGCGCTGTTCCTGCTGGTGAGCAGCAAGGAGTACGAGTGGCTCAGCCTGATCATGGTGATCGCCAGCTGCCTCTCGCTGGCTCTGGACTCGCCGGAGCTCTCCGACACGTCACCGCTCAAGCACGCGCTCTGGTTCTCCGACATCATCTTCGCCACCTTCTTCTCCGCCGAGTGCCTCGTCAAGGTGAGCCGCCGCGGAGCCGGACTACGCAAAGTGGTCTCTTCACCTGCGGGTTTTCGGGCTTATAAAGTGATTCCAGCACTGTGTAGATTGAATCGCCGTTCAATTCGCTCGCGGCCAGGTAATAGATCTGATCATAGGCGCGCGAGCGGGTCTAGGAACTTTCAAAGGAGAGACCTCGACGTCCGCCAATCGTTGCTTCCTGACATCCTGCGCGGACAGAGAGAGCCCATCGCTAATCTCGAAACGGCGCGCTGAGTTCAATATCCCCTAACAAGCGCCACAGATTCCCTCGCTCACAAAGGCCTCACCAGAAAGCTCGAAAAGGTTTCGTTGCATCACTCAAGGCGAGTGGAGTCGCACGCAGCTCACCCCTCCGCCCCTGGTGCGTAGATCTTGATCATGGGCCTCTACGCGCACGAGGGCGCGTTTTTGCACAGCTCGTGGAACAAGCTGGACGTGCTGGTTACGGTCTGCAGTATCGCCGCCTGCTTCGTCAGCCCCACCCACCAGGGCGACCAAGTCAAGTCGCTCCGCTCCTTCCGCCTCCTGCGCGCGCTGCGCCCGCTGCGCATGGTCAGGTGCGCGCTCTGGCGTGCGGCCGCGGGAGGCCGCTGGCGGCCTGCACTTGCTGTTCTTCATCTCTGATCTATTCTGAGTCGAAAAGTTGGATTTAAGACCTTCTTTGAAGCAACTGAATGATCCAGCGCCGAAACGAGAGATGCGCCAGGCCTCTGATCGGCCCCCATCTCCGGAGGCAGATTCAACGCTGCTTGTGCGTATTTCAGCTTGCCTCTACTCTTCAGGGACCAATTCTCACCATCCAAACAAAGGAGACGTACAAAGAGAGCCGATTGTGTGGGGCTCTTCTCACTGTTGATTACACGCCGGAAGCGTTCACTTACGAGCGAAGACATACCACACATCCCGGCGCAATTACTCGCACTGGTAAAAGAAGACGAACTTATCAGGAATCAGGACTTCTCCTGAGTCCCGTTTCCGTCCTTTTTGCAGCAAGCTTAAGAACTTGCGCATGGTGATCCTGACGCTGAGCCGCGCTCTGCCGTCTTGCATCAACGTGATTGCGCTGGGACTGTTCTTCTTCATCATCTACGGCGTGCTGGGAGTGCAGCTCTTCGCGGGCACCTTCTACAGATGCAACGATAACTCCGTGCGCTCGGTCGAGGTACGCCCGAGAGATTCATTTCATTTCTCAGGTCTTGCATCGCAGATTCTCTGCTCCTTTGAGCCGTATGTTTCTTTTTTGATCCAGCCTTGCATTCCTGTCATGTCTCAGAGGCAAAGCTGTCCCAAATTTTTTTTTGTTGACTTCTAAAAGTTGGGAAGCCTTGCAAAAATGTGCATTGAAGAAGAGCCCATCAATCCGCTTCATGTGGTTCGAAACGCCCTCTCCCCTCAACATCGATAGAACTTTCACCAATCGTACAGTAAAAGTATCTTTCAAAGCAGTTGTCGAGTCCCATTGCCAAGCGCAGAGTTCGTCTTTCCTCTCGTCATTTCAATCTCCGGTTTCTTAAAATCTGTTAGGTTTTTTGCGTCTCTAAATCTGCGCACTGAATTTTGCAGGAGTGCGTGGGCACCTTCACGGACCCCTCCACCGGGCTGCTGGCGGATCGCGTATGGTCCAACGCGCACATAAACTTTGACAACCTGTGGTACGCAATCGTGGCCATCTTCGTAGTAGTAACGCTCGACGACTGGCCATCGCTCATGTTCCAAGCCATGGACGCGACGGGCGTCGGGAAGCAGCCGCGGCTGAACAACCAGATCTGGGCGTCCATCTACTTCATATTTTTGCTGCTCATGGGGGCGGTGTTTTGGGCGAATCTGCTGGCGGGCGTCGTGACGGACTGCTACTCCAAGCTGCCGCCCGAGGACAAGGACATGCTGTTCATCACGGAGAGCCAGAAGCGCTGGGCGCAGGCCATCAAGATGAAGCGCTACGAGAACCAGGTGTCAATGCACAAGTCCGCGCCGCCGCAGGTAACCACGGCGGGGTCGCCTGGCTCCCAAAATTAGGTTTCTCGAGTTTCGGGGTGTGATGTGAAGGAGGTGTATATTGGAAAAAAAAATTGTTTTCTTTGTGCAAGGGTGCGGAAGCTTTTTGGTGCAAACTCGTTGACACAGCACTTGGAGAGACGAATCGGATGTGAAGGCGACTTTCGACCTGTTTGCAAAGGCTCAAGGGTTGCATGTCACCTCTTTTCCAGAATCAAAACGTGGACTTGTTGAAGGTACGTCGTTCATTTCCGCTCCGCAGTGGACTCTTTGGGCAAATCGCAGAATCGTATACCCCCGCGGCGCAGGCGAACGTGGTACGGCGGGTCGCGTGGGCGATCGTGACGAGCAAGACGTTCGACTACGCGGTGCTGACGCTGATCATGCTCAACATTCTGCTGCTCGCGGTTCAGCACAAGGACGAGGACTACGTGTGGCTGGAGATCACCCGCATCGGCAACTATATCTTCACCTACTCCTTCTGCGCGGAGCTGCTGCTCAAGCTGACCGCGCTCGGCCCGCGCAAGTACTGGGCGGACGGCTGGAACCGCTTCGATCTAGTCGTTGTCGCGGGGTCCGTCCTGGACCTCAACGTCAAAACCCTCAACATCGGCGCGCGCGTGAGTGGCTTTCGATGCTTTAGAAGCGAAGTCACTCTCAACTTTTAGGACTTTTTAAACTGGAAACTACTTCTTTCCGTCGGAGCTTGGACTGAGATTGAGACTGAGAAACTCTTGCATCGTCTGAAGACGAAACATAGCATTCCATCCCTCCAGTCTCTCTTCAATCTGAGGAACTCCAAGCAAGGGCAGGTTCCTAACAGTCCATCCCTGGTCAGAATTCTTTCCACTACCGTCAGCTTCCAGTTTCACCACACAAAAATGAGAAAGGCTGATGGTGCACCAATTACAGTTGTCTGATATCTGCTCAAACCCCTGAAGACCCCACCTCCCAGTCTCAAGATTCTCCTCTGAATCGAAGTAACATAAGTTCTAGGTGTGAGAAGAACAGTCCCCGAGGTAGAGCAAACCAAAAACCTAAACCGGCAATCGCCTCGGGCACCTGGAGTTCGCACCCAAGATGTTGCACGGCCAGTCTGCATTCGGGTGCGAAATTCACGGAAATCGACAATATACCACACTCCCTCTCTGGGAAACTATCGAACACTCCGTCGAAACAACATCTTCGGTGCGAGATTAAGGGGCCCGAGCCCATTATCCGCACCCCTACCCAACTTTATCCCCCAGCCTAACCCCACCCGTTTACCGAGCCATAACGTTACCTACCCATTGCTCCACCTTTCTAAACAGTAGGTATGTAGTCTCAACCGTTTCCCGCTGCCCGCCAGGTGTTTCGCCTGGGCCGTCTGTTCAAGATCATCAAGGCGAGCCGCGGGCTGCGCACTCTGGTGAACGCGTTTGTGGGTGCGCTTCCGGCCATGTTCAACGTGGGCCTGCTGTTCTTCATCATGATCTTCATCGCCGCCATTTTGGGGATGGACCTCTTCGGAACGCTCCCCGACGGCGAGGGCATCTTCGACCACAACAACTACCGCAACGTTGGCAACTCGCTCCTCGCCTGCCTCAAGCTCTTCACCGGCGATAACTGGTGAGCCAAACTTAGCCGTCTTTAAGTAGGTTCAGAATGTTCCATAATGGTTTTGCAGCGGCTTTGTTCAATCGAAAGCTCCTGACGCGTTAACTTGTTTCCGAAGGCGTCTGCGACTCTTCTTGACTTGCAGACGCGCCTGACGGTGAGGTCTCTCAGTGCACATTCTCGTGGTCAAAAGGTAGACGGGCTCATCTCGTTTGCTTCTCGCCTTCTGATGAGCTTTATTCGACTTTCACAACTGGTCAAATCCCTCGAGCTCTGCTCCCTGTTTTTCCCTCAGAACGCCCATCTACTTCCAGACGACATGCTCGGGCAACGGCGCGAAGTTCAAGCTCTTATTGCCACAACGCCCCATCATACCACTTGCGTTCTGAGCATCTCATTCAACTCTCAAACCTGTTCTGACCCCTCGAGCTGTGCTCCCTGTTTTCCCCAGGACGCCCATCTACTTCCAGACTACGTGCTCGGGCAACGGCGCGGAGTGTTTGGTTCACATCCTGGTGCCGGTGTACGTGCTGCTCTACACGGTCATCATGCGTTTCATGCTGCTCAACCTAGTTCTCTCCGTCATCCTGGATCGCTTCACCGACTCCGCCACCTACGAGGGCCTGCTCTCCACCGACAACTTCTTCGACGTGAGCGCGGCAACCGGGCAACTCTTTCTCCCAACGAGTGCCAAGTCGTGTGCTCAATTTTAAAGACGTGTTTCGCGCATACTTTCAGGACGCTGTAGATCTTGCTATGAATATGTTGGTTCAGGGGTGAGTTGAAATTAGCAGATTGATGGAGATCAATCAGAAAAAGGGGCTGCTTCTCGACGAGGTGACGAAATCGGTTCAACTTTTGAGGAGTCAGAGACACCGCTCAGAATTGCTAGCTTGAATTTCATTAGCTTCTGCCTCGCCAAGTTGGCATCACAGCATATGAAAAACATCACTTCCCAAAGTATTGAAGATAGTGCTACCATTTTTGTAAAAGACGGTAACGATTGTCGAACGAGCGTTCACTTTGTCAGAGTTGAAGCTTCTATCTTCCGATTTTAGCCGCTTTCCCGTCCCGACTTTGCAGGCGTTGCAGCGCAAGATGCTGCTTGACGGCTTCGTCCGCAAGCTCAAGATGAAGATCCGCGGCAGCCCCAACGGGCGCACGCTCGCGCGCTCCGCCAGCGCGCGCAGCCTTCTCGAAGGGCCCTCCCAGAACCCCGTCCCCGCGGGGCTGGTCGCGTTTGCATTGAGCAAAGCCAAACAGCGCGAGCAGCAGCGCGCGACGAGCGGCCGCGAGGTCAACCGCGGGAGCGACGAAGATAGCATGCCGTCAAGATGAGGATGGCGTGCTTGTACACACGACGGCAAAAGTGTTGCGTGCGGTGTCGTCACCGCAGGGATTGAGGAGATCATTGCCCACCGAAGGAAGAGGTCAGGGATAGGGCAGTGAGCATTCGGCGAGGCTTACCAGCCTAGCTCAAGGATCAACATACCAAGAGTATAGGCGTCGCATTAGTAGGGTGAACTTCGCAACCACAGCTAGCAGTTGATGGTGCATAGAGCGTTGCGTATCGAACTTCACAGCCGCACTGAGGAGGGCGGCAGGTAAAGATGGACGGCGATGTACGTTGTCACCAGTAGAGGGGCTCATAATGGATCTTAAGATTAGTCAAAGTTGTCTACTTTGACAGACGGTATCGGAAGCATTCATCTTTTCAACTTGGTTAAAAGGTTACAACTAAGCTGGATGCGCTTCTGTCCTCCTTGACTCTAGCGTGCCCTTCCGACCGGACAAACACGTTCACTTTTGTAGCTGTGCATCTGAGCATTTGCCATGGAGACGTCTCTTGCAGCCTGCGTGCTTGTTCCATGCTATCACTATCGCTTAGCATGCAGAATGATCAAAGACCCTGCGTGCCTATACTTCTTGGGTTAAAGAGAGCGCGCATGAGGAGTGATTGAAAAGGAGGAAGCACGCACGTGTATCTACCCAAGGTTGTCGATGGTGGGTAATCATCCCGTTATTCGGCGGGGCATCTATCGTATGAACGTGTGAAAAGCCATGTGCAGGTAGAATGTAAACAAAAAAGGAGCCCGGCCTGTGGCTGTCTTATAGTGTCAGTTGAAAACTTTCAGAAATACCGTCAATTTGTCACTGGCCGGCCCAGTCATGCAGAGCATGGATTGGCCGGGGACATGGCGCATTGGAGTCTTACATGAAAGTTTAGCCATCGGATATATGCACACACAGAACATGCTGCCGATCAGAAGCCAGAGTTACCGGCGGCCAGCTGGGCGTATGCGCATGCAAAACGCCCCGGCCATGCTACAAGCACACAAGGCTTCATCGTATGCTTGACTCGGCGCTATGATCGATGGGCAGAATTCAGATTCCGCAAACGTTCGTCATATGCTGGAGATATACAGCTTCCGTTTTATGTTTCAAGCCGCCTGAGCCGCGCGATGGTGTTTGGAGCCTTCCGAAGGTGTAGTGAGCATCGTGTCGACCAAAGCAAAGGTCAGCATTGACTCCCAAGGCAGATTAGACGCCTGGCAGTCCTGTCACGATTTGCTCAGGAAATTGCAATTGTTGGCATCAATAAACCCAAGCGACCCAGGTGTAGAGGAACAGCCAAATTGCTTATAGAGAGAATCGCACTTCCATTTACAACGAGCAAGCCATTCCACTGTGTCTAATGCCCTAGCCGGTACTCGAGAATTTCCGTTCCCTCTTCTGATCTGCCACGAACAGCCCCCGCTCGCTCACACGCCCCCAGCCTATGGCGCTTTGGCCGCTTTGAGGCTCCTCGCGCTAATAGCGACCCCGGGCACATTCTCCGAGCTGCGAGTGGTGCTCAGCGGCGTGTGGCCCGCGGACCCAGTGGCCAGCCTCCCGCTTCCGTCTTTGGGTGTCCCCCCGGCGCGGCCTGCGAGCGGCGACTTGACACTCACGGCCGCGGCTTTGGCACTCTGCGGGGGTTCGCGGGCGGATCTGCAGCCCGAGACGAGTATTTGTAGCGGGGCGGGGCATACTGGCTAGAATGAAACATCTCAGGGCTGCCAAAAACGAACGAGTTTGACTGCCCAACAGGTGCACTGCACTCCACGTCGCCCACGAAACGCTCCACACAAGGATGTTCGCGCAGGGGGAAGGGACATGCTTGCAACTCGCAAGGTCTCTAGTCTGGTTACCAACGAGCAGAAGGCGAGCATTACAGAACTGACAAGCAAAACGCGTGGATCGACTCGTAAGCAGGCAAATACCTCATGAGAACTATTTGGACTGACTTAGAAAGTGCTCGGCAGATCGAACGCTCACCCCGTGTCGCCGTTGTGGGTGAAGCCCAGCGGGGTGGACAGTCCGGAAAGGCCGGCCCGGCTCAGGCTGGCGGTCAGCGTCGCGTGGCGCTGCTGAAGCGCGTGAACCTATAGCATATTGGCCAGAAAAACACTGAATACTCGTGGCGGCGCGAAAAAGATATAAAATCAGTCTCACGTCCATTGGATCTCAGGGATAGCATCAGGTTTGGTGTGTTAGTCATCCCTTGCGCAATACAGGGGAGGAATATTTCGATGTACTGACGGTGCAGCAGCTTCATTTGCGAGTGCAGATGAGTGCACGTCGCTTCTTGGTAATCGATTGGTAGCGTCGACGCTTCTTGTAGATGGCCGTTGTAAATCGGGAAAAAGTTAAGCTAACAAGTGACATCTCAATCTGCCCGCGCGCGCCCACCTTTTCTGTGAGCGACTCCGCGAGCTCTTTCTGCGCGGCCACGTCGCTCAGCAGCTCCGGCTGCGTGATGAGCCCGCTGGCCAGCTTCAGGTTCTTGGTCTCTGTCATCGCCGCGTCGCGCGCGCGCTTCGCGCGCTGCAGCCGGTCCCGCCGCTCCGCCACCTCCCGCTCCAAGCTCTCCAGCAGCAAGCCCTCCGCCTGCGCGGTTGAGAGAGCTTTTCGTGACAGACCGAAATCAAAGCAACGGTGGCTTTATCCACCAGCGTGCCGGTAAGGCTGTCTTGCCTTCTGACGGCATAATCTAGCCTGTTTCCTCGTCAAGGGCGCCTCCATTTTGTACACGGACTGTCTCTCCGCTATCTGCATTCATACTCGAAGCGTCATCTTTTGAACCCCGTCCTTCCATCGTGCGGAGGCTTTTCAGCTATTGTCGTTGCGAGAAAATGCTCTCGATGTGCGGCCTCTTCCTGAGCACGGCCTGAGAGACCCAGGAATCTCAGTTTTCGCACTAATGCTAACAGTAATGCTACGCAAAGAGATTCATCCGCCGATCCAATCGAGATCCGGAAACTTTGTTCCGCCAGTCTACATGAAAAGAGACCTCCAACCACCAGCACTTCCGCGGTAGACAGTTGGCAGTAATCTTGGGTCCAAGAGCAAGTTAACAAAGATAAGATAGTGAGACGACAGGGGCGGCGGGCGGCACCTCGGCGTCGCGGTGGACGTGTTGCAGCTTCTCCTTCTGGTGCGTCAAAATGTGCACCGTCGTGCACACCTTCTTGCGCAGCTTCGCCAGCTCCTCGTCGCGCACCTTCACCTGCGCCCACCGCGCGGCGCCGCGCGTCACAAACGCGGACCAGATTCGCCGGCCAGACTAACGCTTCTATATTTCCGACTTCCAGAACGAACTTGCCAACACGCTAGAATGATATAGGAAGAAACGAAAGCACGTCGGGTTTCCCTCAACCCGGACTGAACGAGGAATCTGCGCAGCTTCTGAAGTTGGAATGATCTCTAACAATCAAAGCGTGTCGCTTGTGCCGCAGAAGCAAACGGCAACCCGCCGGCAGGGCTGGCGGATGTGTGAGGTGGCCCGCAAGATTAAGAGAAAACATAATCACCCCTCTTGAAACCGTTCTGTTTGACATCCGCACTCTGTTCGTGAGGACTGATTCTCCAACACAATCCATCTTCAGACTCGGTCCGGCCGCACCTTCTCTGAGAGCGACTGGTTCTCGATCTTGAGCTGCTCGAAGTCGACTTGGTGCAGGCCGTCCGCGAGCTCCTCTTTGCGCTTGAGCGCGCGCTCCAGCCCCGTCAGCGTGTTCTTCAGAATGATGCTCTTCAGCCGCACCGCCTCCACCTCCTCGTCCTTGGCGCGCCCCGTCGCGTCCAGCTGCGCGCGCAGACGGTGTTAAACATTGGTTTGAAACCCTAAAACCTTTCAACTCTTTATTTGACGAGATTCTACTTTCAAAGCTTTTTGAGTTATGAAACGGGCGGTAAGCGTAAAAAAAGAATCGTGTGCTCCCAGATATGTCCAGATGAGTGAAACACAAGGAGACGTCGAAAACGTGTGGTGGACCGAGTTTCTGCGCACGTCTATGTGTCCTTACATCAAACAGGTTGCTGGCACTGGTTCGCATATTATAAAAGGAATCCTTCACAGATCAAGCGAGTGCCACCATCAAAGTACGGCCTTGCTCCAGGGCGTACCTGGCGCAGGTGTTTCGTGGGGATCCCCCGACCGGTGCGGCTGTTCTCTGCCTCGCGCGCGACCTCCATCTCGAGCTGCAGGTAGTTGCTGCGGATCTGCGCCGCGCTGTCCTGGCGCGCCTGCAGCTCGTCCTTGGCGCGCTCGATGGCGCCGTCGAAGTGTGCGCTCACGCGCCGCAGTTCCTCCGCGCCCCCCACCCACTGCTGCAAACTCTGCACGCCGGGAAGAAGGGGTAAACGCTTTCACTTTGTTGACCCGAAGAAAGTTGGTAATAGAAACGAGGACTCTAGGAGGCAACATGCAGAAACGCTCCGGAAAAGCTAATGAACACACACAGCTGCATTGTAAGTGGACAGACTAATCGCTGAGTGGACTGTGGCAGGGAGATTGTGTCGAGCGCAAACGTGTTGCGGTTACGTAGCACGAGCGCACTTTGACGACGCGGCAGCTGTTAGCCCCATGTCACCACCCAGCATTGGCCAACGGAAAGAGTCCACGGAAATGCTGGCGTCCGGCACCTGAAACTCCAAAACCCAAAACCCTAAAATCCTAGTATCGGGCCCGCCAGACGGGAGGGCAGGTATTGGCCAGAGGTTGGTGGTTTACGAGAGCGGAGTCGTCAGTATCATGCTCCTGCCATGTCCAGACGAGGGTTGGTGATCGACGTTTCGTCCAATTTCTTTTCGCGCTTCTGAGTATTGATGTATGTCGCACCACCCCACCGCAGGAAGTTTTAGCTCTAATATCAGACGCGGAATTAACATGCTCCAAGATACGCTCACAACTTGCCGGACACAGTCGGGTGCAAGTCAGAAGAGGTACAAGCCGCCAAAGTGCTCTGGCTGTCGGCCGCTCACCGAGATATAGCGCATGTCGTCGTCCAGCAAGCCTCCTTCGTTGGAGAATTCGCCGGCCGCCCCCTTGGCCGCAATCAGCGCAGCGCACCGCTTCTGCAGCTGCTGGTTCTCTGCCACCAGCCGCGCGTGCTGCTCAGTTGCTTCCTGGGGATGACAAAAGTCAGCCTCTTCAACCGGTAATAAAGGAAGAGTTGCCACACTCACAATCGCCTTCCGCTAAGAAGAAAGACGAGAAGGCAAGGGCATGGTCTTGGATCGGAAAGCAGATCGTAATTTCAGATTCTGTGTGGGCACCAGGCTGCAACAAGCACATCACTTTGAGGAGTCTCCGAACTGACACTTGAATTGCTGCTTCCTTGCACCAAGTCACTGGTGATGTCCGCTACGGCGGACATATCTACACAGAATCTGAGCCTGATACGTCTGGCACTCCCTTTGGATGCCAGAGATTCAAACACGCTCCCCCTCCTCTCGACCGCTGGGAACTTTAACAGGTCTGACAAACTAAGAGAGATCAGCTGTACACTTAAGAGGAAGCGTGTGTGGCATATTTCTGTCCTTACTTGCAGTTGGGCAGCTATGAGGTCCTCTTGCACGGGAGCTGCTTCCGGTTCCACCTCGGACACGTCTTCCGGAGGCGCAGGCGCTTGCGGCACCTGGAAGTCGTCATCGAATCCCTGCACAGAGTTCAAGCCTCCTTCACAACTAGTTGCAGAATGAACTTCAACTGTGAAGAATGGGCAATTGCTGGACTTGCGCGCGGTGGGCAGCTGTAAAGTCAAAGAGGCACAACACTGCATCAAAGAGAGTGTTATACGGGGAAAAAAAAGGACAGGTTAGTGATGAGCCACTGATTCTTATCGTTTAAAAGCAGGCAGCCACGATCTATTGAACGCACCTCGATTTCCCCGTCCCCCTGGCCGGCTGTTTCCAGTACGTCCGCCGACATCAGCGCCGGTTCTGTAGCAGCCTCAGCATTTCCCAGCAACAAATTGAGCTCTTTAGCAACCGCACCAGGATCAGCAGGCCCATCATTTGGAGCCGCTTCTTGACTTTGACGCGACGGTGAAGCCCGCTCGACAGAGGTTGACGCCCGCCCACTGGAACGCTTTCTTTCAGCCTCAGCTGATGCCCCCTCCAGCGGTGCTATTTGAGTGTCAGCCTTGCCAGCAACTGCTGGGCCTGCCCCATCTCCCTCAGGTAACCCCTCAATGTCTCCTTCTGCAGCCTCCGAGTCCGGTTGTATTACTTCCGTCCCTTCTGCTGCGCCAGTATCGTCTCTAGCTGGTCCATTACTGACTCCATTGCTCTCAACAGAAGGGTCTGCAGCTGCGTCAGCTTGGCCCCCCGCATTCGCAACCTGCGCCTCCAGAGCTTCGGGGCTGAGGGGGGCTTCTGCGGGCTCCTCAGCAGAACCCGTCACCACCTCATTGTCCTTTTCAGTACCAGCGGCTGGTCCTCTACTTGATCCTCTTGCTGATCCTGTCTCTCCTGCACCGCTCTCAACCGGTGCCGTCTGATCCGCATCATCAGTCCGCCCCTGAGAATGTGACCGTCTCTTAGCATTGCTCTCGCGTCTGTCTAGAATGGTGGACGTCGTGGCATCATTGCTCAACTCCTCTCCGGTCCCCGCTTGCTCTGCACCTTTCCCGTCCAGAGCCTCATCCGCCATGCCCCACAACGTCTATGTGAGCTCCTCCTGTCTGAGCTAGCCTGCCACCTTATATTGTGGCCTAAGTGCGAGTCCCTGTTCGAGCTGTCAGCGAGCTCTACGCTGACAACAGGCTCTCCCCGTTCCAGAATCAGCTTCTGAGGCTCGTTCCAGTGATTCTGGCCAGCTACACCGTCTCCCTGAAAGCCCGTTACATTGTTAACATGAAAGGAAAAAGAGAAGGACCTACCAGTCACGTTCCTTCTACGTTAGAGTACTGCTCAAGGCTACGGTGAGGCACAGCAGGTATCCTGATATCAGTAATGGCGCTTGGAGCTGAACTTTGAATACCGATAGCTGAGGCTTTCAAATAGCCCTAGAAAGCAGATTGCAATACCTATGTATTTTAGCCTCAGCCTATTTCAAGGAATACAGGTTTTCAGGCTGCGATTAGCCGGCTGATCACGTTCGTATACGGTACATAATATGTAGTACCATATTGTCGATTAATGTTACATAACGCGTAAGCTACGTCAGGACGTACAGCGCCAACCGTTTTCTAACATGCATGATGACAGAGGATGGTGGCCGCCGGGGCTCCATATATTCGCTCTTCAACCGTTCTGAAACTGCGCAATCTGGTAAGTTCACCCTAATTGCGCCTCGGCATCGAAACTGACCTGTTGACGGAAGCTGAAGTCGGCCGGGAACTTCACACCCGTCGACGCAAGGCGATTGTCCCACTGAGGATCGAGTACCAAGCTGGGGTTTGGAATACTTACAAGTACGACCTATGTATGTAGAAGCAAGCCCTACAATGACATACAAGAATAGACCGGTGAGATGAATACGTATCTAGGTATCTTACCTATTAAAGTAAAATTCTTCGACTCTTGATCGTTCTATGAACTGCATTCAAACTTTTAAAGGAGCTTTTGATGGTTCGAGTCCCGTCGCATCCAGTGAATTGAGGTGCATTGGCCGTACGTGGGCACTGCATTGACACCAACTATCCAGCTCTTGCGGCACAAGTTTGCATTAGGGTCCACCTCCGGCAAGCTACTACATTGTGCTCTCGAATAGAATGACAAGCTAGAAAAGTACAGTATCTAGTTCAACCATGAGCACCGTCATGTAGGCGGTGTTTGTTGAAAGGCTGTTTCTCCGTGGCCTCTCCTTCCCCAAACAATGGACAGCGTACTCGAAGAAGAGGACTCTAGCGCCCCCGTCCCGCGCCTGCGGAAATGGCCCAGGCTGAAGCCCATCCACAAGAGCTCAATGCTGTCTCAACCCAATCAGCAAGGCCACAGCATTGGGGTGAATCCAAGGGCAGCTGTACGGGGATCTTTTCAGGAGGGAGGACGTGAACGGGCTGACACAGTGGGTCTAGAAGAAGCAAGGTTAGAAGCACAACGGGACTCGGGCTTGGAGTCTGGGAAGGAGGTTGAAGAACGAGAGCTGGAGCACAAAGTAGCAAGCGATGGGGCAGCTGCTTTGCTGAGGCACTCTGGAGTTGATTCAGTGGAAAGGACCATGTTAAAAAATGGTGTGCAGGCAACCGAAAACGAGCATATTGGTAGGATCAACAAAGAAGGGGACAGTGGCAAGTTGGCCACACGAAAAGATCCTGACAGCGATGCAATTGAGCAGCCAGCTGCTGAACTTCAGGGGCCGCCTTTGACCAGAGGTGCCCAATACAAGGAGCCGCTTTGTGACCATCCAAGTGCACGAGAGAGGGACGAGTCAGAGTCGGCCACACCCAGCTTGAAAGCATCAGCCAAGAGAAAGAAGGTCGCCGTACCGTCTCAGGGGTCCTCGCTCCGAAGCTCTGTGGCTAGCGTACACAGACAGCCCCAGGAGCGGAGCACGGGACGAGTCAGCGAGTCCTTGACGGACGTTGCTCGAATACTAAACGAGAAGCACGGGAGGGAGAATGCGCCAAACACACCGCTGCTGAAGCAACGTCCCAGCTCTGCTCGGAGCAGCTTGCGGGGTCCGCCAGTGGAGCGGGGAGGGCCCTTGCGGAAGTCGGTTCTCACGCCCAGGTCCATCTCCGGCGAGAACGGCACAAAAAATACGGCCCAGAAGGTCGACCAAGGGGCCAGAGAAGCAGCTCTTGTAAGGAAAATGGGGAACCCGTCGTCAGATAGTGTGCCATTATCAGCAACCAGGCCTTTGCTAAATCCGGCAAGTGAATCATCTGAACGAGGAGAAGAGCAGCCAATACGAAATAGTGACCCAGGTTGTCAGGCAATCTCATCTGAGGAGCAGAAAGCGGAGGCAGAAGGGGCATGGGGGGAAAGTATGACAGGCACCGGGTTGGAGGCCTCAGAAACAAAGGACGAGTCAGAGAGAGGTGGCATTGGCCTGGACATGGACGCAGTAGGGACTTTGACAGCAGGGGGCATCGACGAGGAGGGGGCTCAACCAGAAGATGTAAAGAAGGTGGAGACAACACTTGAAAGTTTTGGGGAAAGGCCGAGCAGCGCTTTAGACATTTCCCAGGGTGCGGAAGCTGCCACCTCGTCACTTGCCCAGCCATCTGAATTTTCTGGATTCGATAGGAGTTCGAACGTGCTGTTGGAGAAGCAATGTCCACCAACCAACTCTAAGCAGCCAATAGATGCTTCGGCCTTAGAAAGAAAAGGTACTTCGGCTAGTTCGATGGCAACCCTTGGCCAGCCCGATCTGCCGGACAGCAAAGCTCTTCTGCAGCCCGCTCGCACGTCGCTGTCCGCTCAGAAGCTGTCGAGCATCTTGAAGTACCTGGAAGAGGTCAATGCCAGCCAGCAGCAATACCCTTCCGAGTCAGAAGACATGGCGTCGTCAAGCGCAGAACTTCTCCGGCCAACAAGGATCCAAGTGGCCCGCGTTAGGCACAGACTGTCGTCTACTTTTGAAGACGGCGAGTCTGAGGCCGGGTATCCGCTCGACTCAATGAGCACGGCGTCTCTGGAAGCGGCCTCCAGGATGCGCGGGCTTGAGGGGCCGTCCGGCACTGCTTCCGAAGCGAGCTTCCTACTCGAGAAGACTCCGAGACGTGCGAACACGGCCCGCAGCCGGCCCCCAGAAACCGGGGGAACCGGAACCGGAACGAGCAGCCCTGTGTCCAGAAGCGGCCAGGGGCCTGCTTTGGTGGCGAGCGTGTACCAGGTCAGTGCCCAGCTTTACTGTACCATACTTCAGTTTCGTTGGGGGCTAGAGTTTGCCTACTAGGTTGTGCCGTGCTGAGTTTCGTAGGTGTCTGATCGACTTGCACATTCTGTTGAAAATTCCGACATTATGAAAAGCAAAAGGCTTTTGCTTCACTTTGGGGTTTGTGACTTCGTATCTAAGCCTGTGCTGTGACCGGATACGTTTTATAATCTGTAATTGCATCCTTTTGGCAACACGCGATCAAGCGCAATGCCACGTGTCTCAGGGTGTGAAGGCGAAGCTGCGTGCACTCAAGGGCGAGATAGCGCTGCGAGACGAGGCGATTGCAGCCCTGCGGGAGGAGGTGCGGGCGGCGCAGGAAAAGCACACGGCAGAGCTGAAAGAGTGAGCATTCAATGACGAAGCAATGCTACCAGGCTCATTTTGAAAAGCCGATGTCATTGTTGCCTAGAAATAGCTTGAGGATCGTTGAGGTACCTGAGGAACCCATCTGCCTCGCGCAAACGGTTGCTTCATCTCCAATCTAGTCGAACGGGAGAGGCAATCTCGTCTCTCTTGAGATTACGGGCTGCCTCCAGTCCGCTGCAGCAGTTGTCCCATGTCGAAGAAAACCGATTGAGCAAGAGCCCTTGGGCTCCTCTGACTTGATACTGCAACTATATACTCAGAACTCCCTCCAGATCTAACTACCTTTGACGCCCCTTGAGTGCAGGCTGGAGTCTCGTCATGCTGCGTCATGCCAGCGTCAGCAGGCGGAGTACGAGGCTGCGCTGGCGCGCCACCTGGCGTTCGTTGACAAGCTGCTGGGCGACAAGGACAAGCTGGCCGCCAAGTGCACGCAGATGGCGGCGGACGTCAAAGCCGCAGAAATCAAGGTGAGCAGGGCGGCAGCGGTGAGGGGCCGTACCATGTGATTGGGCAATGACCCAGAGTCAGGTAAGTGTTGAAACTCAAGGTTGTTTTTGCATTACCTTTGCCGAGCCATTTCGGCTAGCCCGGCAAAGCTCAAGCGGAAAAACCCGAAGCAAACGAGCTTTCAGAGAGTAGATTAATACCTTGAGGAAGCTGATAGTTTAGAATCTATTGTTTTAAGCAGAGTTTGGAAAGCTTGAAGTGGCTGCCTTTTAACCTTGTGGATATGTAGCCACGCCTGCAGACGGAATCTTACACCATTGAGTCTAAGCAAAGCTAAACCCAGTCTTGGACGTGTGTCCAACACTCACGTCGTGCGTGTGCAGTTCGAGGAGCGGGTGCGGGGCGTGCAGGAGCAGAGCGCGCGCGAGCTGAAGAAGGCGCGCGAGCAGTGGGCGGCCGCGGAGAAGGTGAAGCGCGAGCAGTGGATGGCCGCCAAAGTGCACGAGGTCAAGGCCATGACCGTCAAGGGGCTGGAGCCGCAACTGCAGCGACTTATCGAGGTGAGACAACGGTGCGCTATTTTTTGACCGCTTAGCACCAGATGCAGAGGACATATGAGGAGACTTAGGACTGCAAATCACACAAGAAGCACTTTTCAAGCAGGCCAAACGTCGGTTCTTCACTTCTCCTGACCCGCTCCTGTCGCTTCAGCTTGGGTGCTCACGTCAATGCCATCTCGTTCCTCATCTGCGTCACCTGGACATCAACTCGTGCTCGCTTTTACGTTCGTAGTAGCTTCTCACCTGCTGTCGTCTTCTTGTCCAATTCAGAAGCACAAGTCGGACGTCCAGCGGCTGGAGGCGCGCCACGTGGCAGAGCTCCGAGCGCAGGCGGACAAAGTGACGGCGGGTCACGAGCAGGAACAACGGCATCAAAGGGAACGCCTACTCAAGGTGGGCCGCGTGAAGGGCCCATATGTCCCATGCTCCTCACTTTAACTGCAAATTGATATTCAAACGCCCAAGAAGGCCTCCCCAACGTTGGTCATCTATGCTCCTGCGTTTCTTATACGTCATCTTTGCGTATGACTCCCTTCGTGTTTTTGATAGACAAGCAGGAGGTTCTGGTCACAGTGGGTTAAATTAAGCAGTTCCGGGTGGTCACACCTCCTGAAATTTGTGCGCCGTTCGTTTGATCAGGAGAAGGACGAGGCGATCGAGCAAGAGCGGAACAGCGCCCAGACCAGGCTGCGGGAACAGTCGGAAAGGTGACCCAGCGAACGCACATTTTCTGTTAATTCAAGAAAGCTCTGCGCAGTTGCCTCCGCACCTAGACGGCCGTACAGGTGTCTGAATAATTACAGTGATTGATGAGTCATGACCCACAGACTCAGCAAAGATACGCCCCCTGACCGCAGCAAGAAATTGAAAACGTGAGAAGTTCGAGCATCGCCGGTGACATTCTGGCCATCTCAAAATTGTCATCAGGCACGTTTCCTTGCAAACCAAAAACCAGCAAACACCCTCTTCGATCGCTGTCACCGGAAGAGAAGTCTCGCCCGGCACCTCAGCGCGCGCGTGTTTGTGGCGTGCAGGTACGAGCAGCAGCTACTGCTCGCGCGCATGCGCGTCGGCGCCGACATGGCCGTCCAAATCGAGCGCGCCGAGGCCGCGCGGCGCGACGACAAGAAGCGCCACGAGGAGCTGCTAAACCTCAAAACCCTGGAGGCGCAGGAACGCGAGGCCGCGCTGCGCCAGGAGATGGCGCGCGCGGTGCAGTCTGCGGCGGCGGAGGGCCGCGCGGCCGCGGAGAAGGCGGCCGCGCAGGTCGCGCAGGAGAGGAAAGAGTGGGAGGCGGCGCTGCAGGAGAGAGTGCGCGAGGAGTGCGCGCGGCGCGAGGCGGAACTGCGGCGGCGGAGCGACGAGCAGATGCGCGACGAGCTGAAGGTGGTGATGGCAAGGCTGGCGGCTGAGAAAGAGGAAGAATTAGAAAAGCGGGTCAGCGCAGAGGTAGAGCGGGCGAGGCAGGCGGAGAAGAGCGCGGAGGAGGCGCGCAAAGGGAGGGACGACCTGGAGACGCGGCTCGAGAAGCGGATTCAAAGTGCAGTGCAGGTAGGAGCGCACGGTTCACCCTGTAGAAAACAGACAGTATGTATGACCTAATCACGCCTTAATGCTGATGTCGTTGGATGAGTTCGCATATCTTTGATTGAATCTTTCGCAGACAATTTGGTCCATCTCCATCTGCTAAACTTACGCAGTCCCCACATTGAAAGATCAAAGCGAGTGACGTTCTCAAACTGCCTCCCCAGACCTACCATTTCTATCCTCTCGCCATTCGGGCCATTGAAGATATCACTGTATTCGACCGAGGCATGAGCATTTACTGAAAGTTCGACCAAAAGAGTGGCATTGGAGAGCATGGGGTGATATTGATCACAGCCCGCCTGCTTCTCAGCCGCGTTATCTGTGTGATGCTAGGCAAAGGCGGACGCGCTGCAAGCTTTGGTGGCGTGCCAAGAGCAGCGCGAGAGCCTCGCGCAGCGGTGCGACATGGAGGGGCGCGAGATCCACAGCATGAGGAAGCAGGTGAGCCACAAGGGGGGGGAGATTTGAAAGGTAATATAAGCGGAGTCTTTTCTGAGAATGCCTACGAAATGACCTGTTCAGGGCAGACCGCTATGAAAGCGCAAGACTCAGATTGTGTGGACGAGCACGAATATCAGGAACCTTGCTTGACGAGAAACGACGCAATATCACAAGTCCAGAACGTAGAGAGGTGGGGCAGGCTTCGTTGATTACGCAATCAGAAGGCTTTTGCCTACGTTGAGAAGAATCGCAGATAGCTATCAGCTGTAGAGACGGATAGCAACGAGAAGGCCGATAAACAAGGCGGTTGGCAAATCGGCGCTCAGCGTGCCCCGCAGGTGGAGGCTCTGACGCAGAAGCTGGAGAGCAGCGACGCAGAGCTCCGCTCGCGGGTAGCGGAACGGACGGAACAGTTGCGGAAGCAGGTGGGAGAGGTGGAGAACCGTGAAGATCAGCTGAGACAGCAGCTGCGGGCCGCGGTCGCCGCGAGTGAGGCGGTTAAAGCCAAACAGGTGAGGCGGGCCGGCCAGGAGGGACGTCGCGGATGAAACTGTAGGTCCTTCAAATTATGCTGCCCTCAAGCTCAACCGCGCTACAAAGTAGGCAGAGCACATGGCGTCTAGTCGGAAAAGAAAGTCACGAGTCATTTTGGGAGTCAGTTTCGCTATTAGCCTGGTTGAAATCTGTTCTCCAGATGTTCAGGTTTGTCAAAATGCAAAGAGCTGTGGTTTTTGACTGGCAATGGGCGAGTCCTGACCGCTACTCCGTCCACTGTCTCGTTCATTCCCACTGACACGCGTTCGTTTGTCGGGGGGAAACGGTCGTTTACCTTCCGCTGAGTCCTCTGCTGCGTCCTGCGCTGCAGGCGGAGGAGCTGTCCGCGGTGGAGGCGCAGGTGCGCGCGGCGATCGCGGCGCGCGACGCGACGGTGACGGCGCTGCAGCGGCAGCTGTACACCGCGCAGGAGCGCGTGCGCGACATGGAGCAGCAGCAGCACGACCTCCTGGAAAGCTCCATGTGAACGCGCGTGCGGCCACGGAGTCGGACGTACACGCTTGCAAAACCAATGTGTCGGTTCTGGCACAGACAGACCGCGAAAGCAGGCAGCTTACGGCAAGGATGAAGTATCTGTGAGGCCGGGTAACTCTTCTGTGCTATATCAAATTAGAGAGCGAAAAGTCGCTAAGTTCTTCACCGGGTCGGAATGGCAGCCACTTATCTTGCTACTGATTTAGGTGAGCCCGATAAAGGCTGCATTACATGTGCATATATCAGTCCTCAGGTTTAGCCGGTCCGTTTGAATGCGCGCATTTAAAGCTAGCAACGCACGAACCAAGCATGTTCACGACCGTCGGTGACGAGCCGGTAGTCACATACACACTTCGAAGTATATAGACCATGGCATGATGACTAGAAGGATGTAGACTGGTTCTCATGGAAGTAATCTTGACCGAAGATTCCATGTGGATCTTATTCATGAAGATGCATGGTAAAGCCTATTTCCCTTGCATAATGAAATGCAGCGAGCCATGGCCAAATGATTCGATATTGTGCAGAATAACGGGCAGCTGCCGCATGCATAGAGGCAGGTGGGGGCCGGTTAAGTCGACTTCGCCTTCGCGGCGAGCTCATGAGCTCTTCCATCGAGAGCGAGCAGGGAGCCTTCCTCAGGTGACTTGGGTAAGTCCTCGAAGATGAAGATGCTCAGACATCCTGGCATTTCTAACATTGTTGTCCCCCCGCCCGCATTTTACAATTCATAAACGTGAGGGGGCTTTCCCGTGTCACTTATTGTGTCGAGGGGTTTTGAAGTAATCAGCTCGTTTGGCTTATCGGACGTCCAGTAGACTATCTTCTTGCCTCACACTATTCTTAGATTCTCAAATAACTATGGATGCGATTCGCTCAGCTCTCACTGATGCCAGTGGGATAAGAGAAGAAACCTCTGTCGAGCAGTACTGTAAGGGGATTGCTCTTCTGTGGAGCCGTTCTTTTGAAGAAGACCGGAAGGAAAGGGGGAACGCAGCGAGCGCCATCAACGGAACAATCATAGTGCGCGACTCCACCCTCCTCGGCGTCGCCCTCCCCTCCCTCGTCCTCCAACCCCTTCCTTACTTTTATGCCCCGCTCTAGCATCGTTCGCAGAGCGTCATCGTCACTATCACTATCCGCGTTCTCAATATCCTCGTCGCTCTCGTTCCCTGTCGTCGCCCTCCGCTCCTTTCTTTCTTCGCCTTAGTTGCGGAAGGCGCCCCCGCATCGGAGTCCTCGTCCGAGCTGTTCCCGCCCTTGCCCTGCTTCCGGCCGGGCTTCTGCAGACCGGAACGGAATGGGTTCAGTCGCGATTTGATACTAAAGTCGTTATGATATTCTCTGATTCAGGAAGATGTAGACGCTTGGATAGTCACTGGGCAACCAGAGAAACATTTGGACTTTTTGTTTTTAGAAAACGGGGCGCCTTCTGCCCGAAACGATGGAGAGGATGAAGGGCGTCCTTCTCTGACCTACCGATGGGCTATTCCGGCACGTACCAGCTGCAGGTCGACCGCGGAAGAAAAAGATTTCAAGCCCTGTGAAAGTGCCCCATACAGCCTTCAACATCGAACCGCTACGTGTCTAAACTGACAGCGGACTGCTCTGACTGCTGGAACCCCCCTGAAAGGCCTAGCACGAGGAAAAGGCAGTGTAAGCCGTAGATATCTCATCTTTCCGACTTCTCCATAATATGACCTCGACAAGAACGGCGTCCTTCGAGCGAGTGGAGAGAGGAAGACCGCCAAGAGAATCACAAACCCCATTCGGAATGGATCCAGGACAGAAGTTGGGGATGGATTCAACCAGAATGGGACTCAAAAGTCCCCACCTTGGCCGCCTTGGCTGCGTAAACGTTGTAAAAGAAAGCGTCGTTCGCCGTGAGCCGGCTCTCCTCCACTGCCGCAGATGCGTCACCTCCCCCGAGCAGGTGCGATCGCGCGGCGTGGCCCTTCTGCAGCGGCTGGATGAGCGAGGCGCCCTCGACTGATCCTGCCGCCTTGACGGCGCGAGGCTTCTTCTCGACGAAGCGGTCGAAGAAGATGCTCCGGGCGAGGTCCCCGTCCTACAGCTGTGAGAAGAGGGGGGGGGAGAAGGGAGTGTGAGCCGGAGAAGCGTATCAATTTTCTGGATTCTTTCAAGGGCTGCTTTTTTGCTGGCTGAAAAGTAGCGGTCCAGGAAGGATGGGTCACGAGAGACACTCCTGTTGAGACCCATGTTGAATAATAAGACGAGGCGCTGTTCGAGTGGCTGGACAGGGAGTAGTTCAAAACGAGACCTGCAGGAGGCCCCTTCAATGAATCAACGAAGGCAACCTATCGGTTGCTTTGACAAGACACATCGTGCGGATTTTGCGACCGACAGGACAGTGGCACGAACCTGCCAGCCCACCTGTTTCGCACCTGCCGCCGCCCGTCCTCCTCCTGTCTCCGCTACTTTGCACCCCCGTAGCTGACGTCACTGTTGGTCCTGCTGAGTGCGCACCGCCGTCACCATCTGCAGCGCTAGGAAAGCTTTCCGTGCTGTTCGAGCACACAACCGCCTCACCGTCCTCGTGGGCGGTAGTTCCATTTGTCTTACAGTTCCGGCTCTTTCATGGGTGACTTCAATCCCCCACGCCCCCTCTTGAGAATAGCAAGGGCCTCATTCACAAGTCCTTGAAATGTCTTCTCCGGTAAATCCACGTCCGCAAAGTGGTACATGAAAAGAGAATCAGCGGGGATGCCTTCCACCGGCACCTTGTGGATGGCACTATGATCGTCTACCGTGTATTTCAGATAGGATAGGCCGCTGACAGTGGCCACGGTGTGGTAGAGCCCCCTATCCCGCTGCTTATCGTTGTACACCTCGATGACTACTGCGCCAATGGGTGCATGAGGGAGGAGAGCGAATCCTGCACAAGCAGTGTCAGAACTTCAGCTAGTGGGCAGTTGAGAGCAGCGTGCTCTGAGTCATGGTGGAGTCGACACCCATAACCTGACGCTCTTTTGATGGTTGAGGTGCTTTGGTTTTCGGCTCAAAACAGTCAGCTTGCTTGTGAGAGTGCCCCTTCCTTTACACAGCAGAAAGGCAGGATCACAAAGCAGCCACCTCAACACAACACTCCAACATAAAGCCAATCACTCATGAGGCAGATGACTTCTTGCATGTCATGATTCACAAGCATTCAAACAGCCGAACTGAGATGTCTAGGTTGACACGGCAGCTTCTCTAGTGCTCAGTCACAGGGTCGTCCTGTGCTGACCAAATGGAGAAGCCAGCTTGAAATAAAAGTTGGCCAACGAAATCAGGGACCAGCTGCTTTGCTCCTAACTGGAACACTCGACATTCCAGACATACACCTTGCTTTGAAGCAGGCACAGAAGGTTCAGGCGGCTCACTTTCCAAAGAGATTCTACCTCTCCTTTCACAAGCGAAGGGTTTCCGTACCCTCACCTGCACCATGGGTACCAAACACAATGGACGCATTCCGCACCGCAGAGATCTGCTCAGACCAGCTCATTGTTGCGCTATGAATGGTGTAGGGTATATGGAGGGCCCTTGCCAGCTGGGCCCAGTTGTTGATCCTCCGGTTCGCTTCCCGCTTGAGATAAACTAGGGTCGGCCGCTCTGGTAGACGCGGATGCTGTTGTGGGAGCCCAAAATGCGCCGCAATGAAATCACCATACTCCGTCACAGAAGGGTTGTAAGTGGCCGTCGTGTGACTGCCGCAACCCCACTTGTAAGAAGTGCGCATGAGGGTAAGCTCCTGAAAACACTTGCGGTCAGAGAAATGTCTCCAATCAGCAGTCTCCGACTGCTTGAAAGCATAGTACAACTCCGGCAAGCCGCGTTCTGTCAGAGAGGGCATGTCGAACTTGTCGATTATTGCGATTCGCCGGCCAGAACAATTCCCCCAACCTCGAAGTCGCATGTTTTGAAAGAGGGGATAAATATCCATGGCGCTGTCCTCAAACAGGTTTTTGGTGCGGGATCGATCCAGCAAAATGGTAGGCATTTTGTCAAAGCCCTCCTTTCCCGGCACTACCCCCTCCTCAGCGGATAAAATTTTGATTCGGTTTCCGGCAGACCCGCTCTCTAGCTGGCAGCCTTTTGTTGGAGGGTTTGGAATGTGGCAATCGCTGGCAACTTCGACCAGCCACTTGTCCTGGACGTATCCCGTCGCACTCTGGTTCCTTGAGAAGCAAGCATTGCTAAACACAAAAGAGCAGTGCTCTTCATTGTCACACTGCAACCCTTCTCGATCAGTTGGCCCATAACCGGGCGTGTTCCAGGGCAGGGTTTCGCAAGCTGCACTGCGGTTATCCAGCTGGAGAAGGCCCCACCTCAAAGCATGTTCGCTTTTTTGTTTCCCTGAAATTGTCGAATCGAAGAGTAAGTCAATGTACACGCCACCAGCTGAATCATTGCTTCTTAGGCTTGCTAGGCCCAGCGGTATTGCCAGGCCCAGGGCGGCCACCAAGAAGATCCAGAAAGTCTGATTATAGACACGTGGTACGCGATCCATCTGCCTGATTAGCACCTGCTGCTCCGCTTAGGGCCCCCCGGCCGGGACCCCTTTGTTGATTTCCTGAGGTTGCAATGCACCATATTCACTTCAACAGCTCGCGCTACCTCGAAGGTGCGTTCACTCTTTAGGTCGCCTTCTTAATGGTTACAATGTCAGAACTTGACAGAGTAAACTTCGTGCAGCACCAGTGCTGCGGAGGGGCATTGCCATTTGCAACCCAATTGAGAAGAAGATGGATCGAGTTTCTCAATAATAGTGATAGCTGATGGAGCCAACCGTAGTGGTATTCGCCTCGAGGATTACTGCTTTTCCAGCCCAGCTAGCTGGCAGCTTGCAACTTGCAAGTCGCGACTCCATTATGCAGTGACGCACTGGTGGTCAGTATTATCAACGGTGGCACTGGTTAACCGTACCTATCCAATGAAGATGAACAGTCGGCTGAGCTCGGCTCCATACCGGTAACTCTCGTGTGACCTTAAATGGGCGTGTGACCTATAAGATACGTGTACTTACCCGGGGACTTAAACTAGAAGACATAACGCAAATAATCCACCCGCTCTGCACCCCAACCCACTCTAACCACCATACTAACCCCACTCGTCCCCCAGGTGCCTATGGGTCACACGGCTCTTAGGTCACACGAGAGCTATCGGATCGAGTCTCGGCTCCCCCATGAACGAACCGTATAGATTCATGGACCCGGCGGTCTACGATCGACACCGTACACGTGGTCATTGTGACACGCGTCCAAGTCAAAATGCCGGAAGTCGGATTCATGTCATGTCGCATACTTATTACTGGGGGAGCCAGTCACAGTGGGAGTCAGTGGACGCCAGTAAGTTGTGTTGTCATCATTTCGCCGACTCGTACGGTCATACGTCAGAACATATGTTCCAGCTTCCGAAGTCCAACCACCCCAAAAATAGCCTGGTGACGGTCCGAGAGTCCGAGTCGGACCCGGGACCGGAGTCCGGACTTGACTCCACTGAGGCAAAACGTACAAAACTGGTGAACTCCTTTCGAAAGTTCGGACGCGGACGGTCTTTGTCCATTGTTTTGGGTAGTACCTACTAGGTACTACCGGCGGGATTGGTATTGGTGGACGGTTTGCACCGTTTAATACGAGTACGGTAGCAGCCGGGCAGTCTCTGTGACATTAGGGTTAAGTCACAAAGTACTGATGGAGTGTTAGGGTTACGCCACTTACTGTGACGGTTTGTTAGGGTCACGTCACTTCCCTGTGACTGCTCTCAGATTAGGGTTCCACTAACGGCTGAGCACTTAGTCCTAGGATTTTGGTTTGGTTAGGACCACCCGGTTGGCAGGACGATGAAAAATACCGCAAGTTTTGTCGACCTGACCGACGACAGGAACCGTCCGCGTCCGAACTTTCGAAAGGAGTTCATGCAAGTTTTGTGCCTCTTGCTCCACTGAGTCCGGCCACTGGTGTTGTTGGATCAGACCGTCGTACGGGGCAACTTTGCGTGCGGAAGCTACCCCCCGGCAACAACGCTCAGATCAGTAGCGCAGGCCGAAAAGTTGGGCAAAACAACACCTTGACTCGTGAGTTCTCGGCGATCAGGCTGCTCTTGAGAACACCCGCAGCCCGCTCTGAGCCCCTGAGTTGGGCAGAGGTCGGGACCGATCAATGCCGGTGAAAGTATGCCCGGCCAAGACTGCTGGAGAAGTCAAGTTGAAGTTCATGAGGTACGTGGAGTGAAGGAAGGAAGGAATCCGGATCACGCAAACCTGGTGTAGATAGAACACAAGATGGTGTAGATAATCCATACCAACTCGGGACCAACTCAAGACCAACTCTCAACCAGCGTATCAGTGTACGTCTTGAGGTAAAAGGTCGCTAGTAATGAAGCAGAGCTCGGACAGGCTTGGAAGCTGCAAATCCTCCCTGTAATTGAACAGGCTGCTGGGACATGAACCCATGTACTGGATGAGCTTGGCCCCGCGGCCATGTGTAACCCTTGCAGTCGATCACTGTTCCGTCTGGGTATGAAAAGCAGCCTGTCCGACCCTATACAGCTTGTCGATAGTCCGCTTCTCCGTCCCACCTCCCTTCATTGACATCAGGGCTCTCTCCATTCGCCCTCTAAGAGCCTTCGACCGCAAGATTGCTATTTCCTCAAATCTCCAGCATGAAGCCGTGGTCGTCCACTGCAGCTCATGTGGGCTTCCTGACCCTCTTCGTCCTTTGCTTGGGCACCGGCCCCCTTGCCCATGCCCAGGACACTTGCGCCAGCAGTCCCCACACCGCATCCATTACTTGCACCAGGGACTGCAGCATGGAGTCTAACACCGGTAATCTGCTGGTGCAAAACGACTTTCTATCTGCAGCTGCAGGAACACTACAGCGGCAAGGGGGCACTTTTCCGCAGTGTTGCTCCGACTGTGCTGCCGCTGCCCCGTCTGAGTGTGTCCTCTGGAATATCGAAGCCGGTAGTGGCTTCGGAGATAACGCACAGACCGCCATTGGGGACTGTTATTTTTGACGGATGCCACCTGCGCATCTGGAGCCACGGTACTCAGCAACTATCCGCCGGGAATGTATGGCGGACGCCCCTGCCCAATGACAGTGACTCAAGATTCGCATTGCAATGTGGGGGGGATTAAAATCTGACTTCCATGGTACGCCAACCCCAAAACTGTTTGGCCGCAAAGTTGATTGTTGCTATCCATGAGCAGAGTGAAGGAGCAGACTTGAGTTGCATTGGGCCACCTGATGCTTTTCAAAAGCAGGGTCAAAAATGGAGCAGTTATGCTCCTTGCTTGTTGCGTGCCCGATCTGTGTAGGCTAATGCACTAGAAAGAGTGCGCCTACTAACTGTGGAAGCAATTGTGGGTAACCCCTTTGACAGCTTTTCAGAGTAAGGCCCGCTTATAAATCATGTTGAAGTAACCACCATCACAACACTACCTCATCCTGTGTCAGGGCAAAGCAAGAAGAGTTCTCATAAAGCAAGGGGTGTGGTCCTTTGCAGGCATTGCTGGCTTTTGGTATGCCTTCTTGACTGACATCGGTCTTCAGGTGAGAGCTCCATTCCTTTGAAAGTCCTGGCCTGCCATGATTCTCGCAAAGTCTATTCCCTAGCATCTATGATAATGATGAGGTCACGGCAAGCTTTGCGATGATGGCCCAATTGACGTCCACAACTCCAGTGAAGGTATTCTTGAAGGTACATACATGTGCAGGCATAAGCCGAATCTGCAGTGGTGTTGTTTCATGGGTTCTAAACATGCCTACGGACAGTAGTTACCGCCAGGCTACGCCCCCCTCTCATAGCAGACAAAGTCCCATAGCAATCACCATGGTCTTTATGGGAAGCTGTCTTGAGTTCCTTTCCAAGATAAAGCCCCTAGGTTCACAAGCCTTAGCAAAGCAGCTGAAAGCCCTCTTGACTACTTTTCGAACGCAGGGTCTTTAATCAACAATTGACTGCACCCATCTTTGCAGATCAATGCCAAGCTAGTCGGACCGATCGCCGAGTGCCCTGAGAAGATGACTTGGCTGGAGGAAGTGGGTTCAATGCAGATCTCTTTACTCCAATCGAACTCATACCATCCACGTCTCCTGAAAGTCACGACTGCCTGCAAAGCTTTGAACTGAAGTTCAGTGTAGTGACAAATGTGCTCCGAGCTTCCAAACTCCATATAACCCGTCCGGCCAAGTGGAATTCACTTGAGGAGCCTCCCTTTTCCGTGTCAGATGCACAAAGTGGGCTTATTGGGAATCATATGCAGCAACGCTTTCATGTTTGTGTAAATGATGCTTGCTTGTCCCAAGCCTTTCCTTATGTTGATCGGGACCACTACGATGCAGATTGCGGTGGTCTGGATCGACGAATCTGGCAAGAAGCGTTCATTGGCGGTCAAGATCGACCAAGAAGCAAACTGGTACGAACAAGACGTCTTCCAGTTCGAGAGTGATGAACAGAGCGTCGAAGCTCCAGCACCGGTGAGAGTTTTGGAAACTCTGTCGCTTTTCCCGATTGCTTGATATTCTGCCTGGCCATTATCAACTTTACTCATGGCAACTTCGGTCCCTTCGTTCTAATGACGTACGTCTAAATAAAGGCAGTGAAAGCTTCTTTCTTCGGGTGGCAGGTGGGCCTATTCTGTCCTTCACATGAATCGTCTGACTTATCTGGCTGATAGCAAAATGTGATCTTGCTTCCAGGTACGAAAGTGAGTTGGCTGAAGGTCACAATACATCAGTGAAACAAATATGCAGCTGCCAGCCTGTTGAGTCATGCAACGCACAACAGATTGTTGACACCAGTATCGTAAGTAGACTGGGTCCTTCAACCCCACTCTTGTTGCATCACCGTGGTTCCGGCTCTCCACTGATAAATGAGCCAATGCCCGTGACTGAGCCTTTACCACTTGAGGAACAGTTTCCCGATTGTCAAATGAGTTCTTGCAATATGAAACTCACGACGGCTGAAGCCGTTTGAAGTTACCTCTTGCAGGCCACCAAGGACGCGAGCTCCATCACGCGCGAACCCGACGTCGCTTGGATGGCTGACGACGGCTCTGCTTCCGTTTTAAGGGTGCCCAACGAGTGGAACACGTCAGTGTTGTCCGTTCCTGACGTCATCATGGTGCACATCTCGAGCGACGTTGATGAGTGGATCCAAGGCTCAGCTGACCCTCTGGGAGCTTACGGGAAGTACCTGGATATGTCCATCAAATACGTGAGCTCCGCAACTAGTCATCAGATTACCTGTGGTTCATCACGCTTTATTCGCAAACCCTTCCCTCGAATGATTACGCTAGTTGGTCTGGCCTTGGGTAGGGGCACAGAGGGGCCTGTCGCATCTTGCTTCTAGAGCAGAACGAATTCTCTGGAAAACCGTACCTGACAAGCAGGTTCCACCGCCACGGTGTCTATCGAGTGCTTGGTGGAACCTGACATGGCAGGTGCTCTAGACCACAAATCACCGGGTGTTTAAAAACAAAAACCGTGGCACGAAAGCCTTGAAAGTTTCATCTCATCTTCAGGAACCCACTTTCTCTCACAGGTGCGTCCCCTTTATCCATCCGTGCACGGCATCATCGGCCAAATGCTGCAGCCCAACGCATACGAGATCAAGATGGCCATCGAAACGAGCAACAAAGAGAAGCGGGAGCGCGTCGACGGCGACGATGATCTGTACGAGGTGGCCGGGCTGGCTGACACCGAGTGCCACTTCTGCCGCTTCGACCAGGGTGAGTGTCAACCAGCTGACCATGATGACGCCTCCATTTGAGGTCGACAGCTGTTTTTCGCGCATTTGAACGCATGTGGCGTATACGAGCCGCAGTTGTCGCTCGAGTATCTTACCAGAGGATTACATGAGGGCTCCTCCAACCCCCACACTCACAAGCAGCTACGTCCGGGGGACAAAACCAGCCCAACCGCTCAGCCTCCCATCATTCAAGCCTCGCTTTCTATTGAGGACTTTGGAACAGTCTTACGGGACTTTCAGACTTCAGAAGCAACCACGGCTTGACAAGGAAATCTTTTGCATCAAAAGCCTTCTCGTTCAACGGATTCAATATCTGCAGCCCGCTTTGAACGTTCAAGTCCCGAAAGGCTTCCGCTGACCGATTCTGCTGCCCAAGTCGTTACATTAGTGGTGGTCTTGGTTCATAACGAACGGCTCATGAGGGGCCTGAAGGTCACATCAGTTCATGGACTGCCTCGCTGCTTACAGTTCACAGGCCTTTGAGAGTCGATCAGTGCATAGGCAGACTCTTCTCTCGAGCGGACTGGTTCGCGCTGCTTCCGTCCCCTCATGATTTATTCTTTTTACTGTAAAGTATTTTGCTGTGTGGAACTCAGCCCTCGTGTTCGCTCCTCCCCCTCGTCCCAATCCTGTTGCACGTGGATTTGCCTCAACAACACATTCCCAGCTGCCGCAGAAACTACTGTAAGAATACTCCGATTACGTTTTCAGGTGCCTCGGAGAAGTCTTTGGCAGAAAGCGCATTCTGAAAAGTGCCGTTGCTAGCCCGGAACGATGTGACGAAAAATAAGAGCGGCCTCATATCGGGCCCAGTTCGATTCTGGCCAACCAATCATGCTTGGACCCCCTTGGATTCATAGCACGTCTCCGCATAGGCGCCGGGTGTATTACTAGGACGCATGATTCCTCTTTATGCTGCATGCAGCTGAAGTAGGTCCTCGTCTGTTCCCCTTGCTTCATTCGGTTGCTTCACTCCTTCGGTTGATTCGAGGGGATTACGTAACACGGCAACAACAAGACAAAAAGATTCTGCAGATGCAAGAGGCATGTGGAGGAGGATGAGAGGAAATCGTTGCAGGTTATTTACGTGTGGACTGTAAAGAAAAGTGCAGCGTCACGGACTCGATTAGCTGGCAGGTCATTTGTTGATCGAACTCACTGACTCTAAGTCCAAGCGTAGCGACAATCGCGTAGTTTATCGATAACACTGCATGAGAGCTCCGTGACATACTTAAAAGTTAAAACCGGTCAAGATCGCCGACTGCCAGGGAACTAACTGTGTCATTTCGAGCTGTGAGCTGCGCCGAGCCAAAGGCAATACTAATCAATGGATGATTTAAGCAACCGAGTAATGCTTACAACATGGCTCTTCGACATGATTGCAGCATAACAATAGGGCATGCCATAATGCATACAACAGACCGTATTCGACTTCAAGCTGATCGGTTGTTATATATGCGTTTTGATGCGCAACTTGCTTGGCAAGCCTGACATGATGTACGTATTTCACAGGGCGAAATGGCTTTTCCCCGGGGCCAGTCCCCGGAGCCTCCCTGGACTCACTCCGGGGAGCAGCCAGGGAAGCGTACTCCCCGGGGTGCGACCGGACTCCGGGGAACCGGTCCCCGGGGTCGAGGGGCCGGGGACACCCCGTGCTGTCAGTCCCCGGCCTGTCCCCAAGTCCGGGGACCTGCTCCCCGCCCTGTCCGAGACCCCGGGGACGGCGACTCCGGGGAGCGACTCAGGGGAAGCCGTCCACGGAGTCTGGGCTCTGTGTCCCCGGACATGCGACTGGTCCGGGGACAGCCACACCGGGGACGAGACTCGGGGAGCGACTTTTTGACGTCATTGCGGGCCTTCGCCCGTGGCAGCAAGCAGGCAAAGATGCTAAAGGGATAGATCAAGCTAGAGGCCAGCCGAGATTCAGCACAAGAGTGCAACAGGGAATCCTCACTGAGTTGCTAATTATATATATCGGATACGAAGCAGGACTTGAAACAATTATCAAGCACAGAAAAGGAAAGAAGCATACTGTAGACGGAAAACGAAACGGACGGATCAGAAATTTTGGAATGGTTGATCGACAAGTCTGCAATTCCGGCCGCATCATTCTGCTAAAGCGCATGCTATATATATAACCGTGATGCAATCGTACGCGGCATGGACTGGTTCAATCAGGCATGCAATCTGAGCGGGGACAAGGAGAATCGGTACCGGACGGAAGCTAAGGCTAGGGGCTGTTGGAACCGTGAACAGTGACGTCAGCTTTAGGTTGCTACGTCTTCGTGTCTACATCGGCCGTTCAAATGTCACCTACACAGCATCCGACGGCAAAAGTTGCGTTTGTGAATCCTAGCACTCCGTATTTAGCAATGTGCATATCAGCCGATAACCACTCCCACAGGATCTATCGATCTAACGCTTCAGAACCAGAGAGGTGTAACTTTGGGTTGAGAAACCGCGAATCTAACAGGCCCCAGCCTTAGCTTCCGTCCGGTACCGATTCTCTTTGTCCCTGCTCAATCTGTAAAACTTCCGCGTCCACACTAACAATGCGGTGATTGACAAAACATCATCAGCGGCCAAAAAAACGGACAAACCCAGTGTCGTGCAGGCCTGGCCCGAGCCTAACGACCGCATGTTCGGAAAGATAAACCTGCGATCCAGTCGAGGTGTTTGGAATCATACAAGTTAACAAATCTACCAGAGCACGGCAAACTTGCAAGCGTCTTAGCCGACTGGAGGTGTTGCAAGAAGAAAGGACTCAGTCAAGTTTTCCTGACGCTCCGACACAAGAATTTAGACGCTTTTGTCACACCGACAGGGAAAATGCATGAGGGATTCCAAACCTTACGTTTGGGCAAGGCTAAAGACCACGACCTTTACGTCAGAGATGCGACTCGATTGAGCAGTGAAACCATCACGCTTGCAAGCCCAAACACTGCAGGCGATCCGTGGTCTCCCTAGTCCAGCATGCAAGTGCGCATACTTTTCCATGGCCGCAAACGGCGACATGCTCCCAAACCGCCCTTCTTCCGCTTCTTGGACCCCTTCCCGGGACCGCCCGATCTGAGGGCTCTCCTTCCTTTGCAAAGGCGGCGAATCCTCATCTGGCATCCTTGCGCTGGGCGGCCTTTCCTTCTGGTCGATCCGGCCTCTTCTGCTTCCCTTTATAGGCGGAATCCCATCTTCGGCTTTACGCCAAGCACGCCTTTGTCGCCGTCTGAGTCCTGGCCGGGAACCCTCAACGACCTTTCGATTCCAAAAAATGTTTGGTGTCCGATTTGCGTCAGTGGACACATGATGTGTGCCATGGACGCTAGATTGTACAATACCGATCCGATCGTCGTACAAAAGCTTAAATTAAAGGCGCGGATCCTTGGATTGCTCATGCAAAGTCCGAAATATGTTCCGATCGCTGCCGGATGCACAAAGGGCGCGGTGCAAAACGAGAAGCTGAAATTCAAAATGATTTAAGCAATGTCA
>DF237238.1:0-10346 GCA_000708835.1 Klebsormidium nitens
CAGGCATTAAAACCTTCCGCAATCAACGAGCGCACGAGGGCTCTGCATATGTGGGGCAGATTGAACGGCTCCGCTAGAGATCGAATACCGCCTAGAGCAACAGCATCCAACGTCGTCTCGAGAGATCCGCACTCTTGATAAGACCTTACAATTGCAGATCGAGCACTTTCGAGGATCTGTTTGTCCATGTCATGAATTGCAACGCGTGCATGAGGACGGTAGCCAAGGATCGCATCCATACAATCTGTTCAACTATCCTCCATGGAGAAAAAGGATGACCGCCGTTGCTACCTCGATGATGCCGAACAGCCCTCAAGCTATGATCGATCTCTTATTACAATCTCGCAGAGCGTGTCGTCCAAAGCAGGGTTGTAGCTTATACTAGAGCTCGAATCGTTCTCAATCTCCACTTCAAACCCACACGGTCCATAGCGGCCCCCATTAACGCGGTGCACTCGTACTCGCATCTCCAACCCTCTTCGAATCGGGTCGAACACTCTATGGCACTTCAATTCGCGCCCAATAAAGCCCAAAGGTGACCCCGGAGAGCTGCAATCCGTAGGGTCAAAGATGCCAATGCCATATGCGCTAGATCCATCCATCAAATACTTGCGAAGTATGAGCTCCTGACCGGGTTGAAGCATGCGTATACGGTTCCGGCGGCCTTCGAAAGTGACCCCAACGGCTCGGCATAGTATGCGTCCATCAGCAAGTTCCTCCATTGCAGGATTTGAGAGATTGGTATCATCGCTCGCGGAGACATACTCCTAAGTACAGCACGTGCAACTCATTCGCTTGGAGACATTTTATTCGAGGCAGTCGCACCATGATGCAAACAACAAGGGTTTGTAATGATGCACACGTGTTCGTTGGACATACTAATCTTGGCATATTTGCAAAGTTGTCTCAATTCGATCAATGCAAGCCAACTAACAAACGCTACGTTCCAAGCTCCTTGTAATTAACCTTGTCCATCTGCCATACTTCACGGTCATTGATACTTTACAACCGCGTTCGAGGCTGCGCCCATCAACGAAGCACGATCATACACTCCTCCAAATCCTCTTCGCTTGTCGACGAACGCAGTTCCTCTAGCAAAGGGTGACCAGAAGGCCTACGCAACAGATGATCCAGATCGCTGGCATCAACCTCATTGAGAAACCCTCTAACTGCAGGCTCCAGCTCCCGACGATGCTGCCATACACGAGGGACTTCACGAAACTGCAGCTTGACAAGCTTTGCCATCCTGAGAACATGCTTCCGCTCTAGCTTGTACCTGTAGTCGCTGTTTCCAGACGCTGACTCGTTTTGCTTTCCCTTCCCTCGTCGCGGACGGCTCACCTCGATCGCTTTCCCGAGCTTGAGGCCCATGTGTTCGAGCACTCTATTCATCACCCCCTTCAATTGGCCGGGATCGAGTCCGGCTTTTCCCTCTTTGGGTGCCGGCAACTGGATTTGGAACATCTCGGAGACCGCACGCTCCGACATTGCAGATTTTGCACCGACCCGCTTAGGACGGCCTCTGAACAGCTCCGAATTCAGGAGCCTGTCTTTGAGTCCGCCTGCGAGCAGCGAGCGCGTTTCACCGCCCACGTCGAAAGGGTGCGCCAGGCCCAGGTCCTTGAGCAATCCCCGCGCAGTCTCCGCCATTTTGGGAACGTGGCTCTGGCGAGCCACCGCCCCCTCGTCGAGGAACCGCCCCGGGAGTAGCACCTTTAGCAGAAGGTCGAGCTTCTTTGAGAACGGCGGCTTGTACTCGGCCTTTGTTTCTTTGAAGAAGTGCTCGTCAAGGTCCTTCAGGCCATAGTACTGGCAGGCCTCGTACCTCATCACCTCGACACTCTGCGCCCCCCTGTCCCGCTTCGTGTCCCGCAACTTCCTTAATTCCTCGTACTCTTCCTCATCAATCACCCTCGCCCCAATAATCTTTAACGCCTCTGCGTCCAGCCCTTTCCGCCTCTTACTCTTTTTCGATAGCTCCTCGGTTTGCTCAACCTCCACCACGTGGCCTGCTCGCGCGACTTGCACCTGGAACTCGTGAAGCAGGCGCACGTCCGAGTTCCGCCGTTCCGCCTCCGTATGCGCAAACGTCCGGAAGAGGGGGCCGTCCTCGATCAGCCGGACAACTTTGCCCGGGTCCTCGGTTCTCGACGGGACTCGCCTCCATGCAGCCGTCACTTCGCTGTTGCAAGCTTGCAGATACTGCAGCGTCTCCGCCGTGGTCACGCGCCGTGGAGGGCCGAAGAGTCCCTGCAGAAAGGACCCTCGGATTGAGCGAATCTTCATCGAAACTCTGCCACAATCAGATGTTTGTCATCTCCATCGGGTTTGGAGGTTGCCCAAAAGCTTCTAAAATCCAGGGCTCTCACAAAACTGCCCCCCAAACTGGCCCTCAACGAAGCTGGCATCTGAACCAGCCTACTTAAGTGGGCCCCACGAAAGTAGCCCACCAAAGCGAGCGCTAGAGGAATCGGCCCCAAAAGCAGCCCTACAAAATCGGCCAGGGGCCGAAAATGGGCCTCACAAAACTGTCGCGCTATGTACGAAGACTTGCTCACTGTTTGCTTTGCAAAAGCTATGCAAAGCGGCACAGTCGGACAGAGTCTAAGGCAGGCACGATGATTTTCACTTCCCACCTTGAGTCGCTCAGAATGCTGACCAGAGGAGCCCCCCACGCCGGACTGGGAACCGGACGCCCCGTTGAGAGGGGAATCGACGGCCACTTGCTGGTCCAGACGGCCGCCATCATCATCCTGCGCGTCAAAAAAAGAGATCAGTGATGTCTAATTCCCAGCAATGGAGCACGTGTCTCGGGCAGCATTCTCAACACTTTTGCAGACAAATACTTTTGGAGGGCCGTCAAGCAGCATCCGGAGCACAGGTTTGGAGGATTGGACCTGAAATGTCGTGCTTTGCAAGGCTCGACTCGAGCAAGACAAGAAGCGTTGCGCATAGTGAGAAAGACAAATGAGATGGAACCAATACCTGCAAAGTAGACTCGTCGGCCGCGTCTGATGCATGCGGTGCCATAGCCGTCGTTCCCTGCAAGTCAAAACCGAGTTGAATCTCTAATCGCGCATAAAATTCGGAGACGCGAACTTCAGCTTAAAACAAGGCAAGTGGCTTTGCAGATTGAGCACATTCCAAAGGTACGTGCTCAGCATCAAGCGAGTAACTTGAAAGAGCAAAGGGCAAGTGGCTACTCTAGCTCAAGAACAATCTGCTCATTGCCAATTGCTCAACTTGAAGCGAGTAACCTGGACGAGCTAGGCACCACATACAATCTCCTCACCTCCTGTCGCCGGGAGCAGAGTCGCGCGGCCGGTACCTCTTGCGCACAGTCCAGCATCACGGAGATGGACGACTGGACGAAGCAGTGGACCAGCGCGCTCTCCGTTTTCCGCACCCGCAACGTCGCCTGCCAGGCCGCCCGAGCCGTCGTGCTCTTCTTGCACATGTAGAGGAACTTGGTGTGGAACCAGGAAACGTCGAAATTTACCCCTGCCTCGACAGTGGGGCTGTACATGAGCAAGCGAACCTTCCAATTTTCTGCAACGTTCCTCAGAAGAGCCGTCGTTTCGCCCCCGCTCAGGGCCTTATGGATGAGGATGTCTGTGTCTGCAAGCCCGAGCGAGTGCCGCGACATGACTTGGTCCCGGATGCGGTCCAGGACCTTCGCGGACATGCTGACGACGACCACGTTCTTGCCAGCTGCGAGATCAGCAACTATTCGGTCCAGCCACTTCTTCTCGTCCAGACCGATGCGGAACGTCAGAGGCACCTACGCATGAAGCGATGCACAGACACTCAGCGCTGGGAGCTGCGAAAGAACATTGTGTGTCAAGAAAGTTCGTTTTTGAATCGAGGAACACACACGTTGTGCTATCAAAGACTACTTCCAAAGCAGAGGTAACAGTATGGCCGGGCCCTGTTAGCATGCAATGAATGCCTAAAGGTGGCCGACGCAGCACGTACCAAAACAAATCTGCCCTCCCGAGGGGGCTTAAAAAGGAAAGACCGTGGCGAAAGGCCCAAGATGCCAATCCTTAGAATCTATTTCTTCTCCCTTCGATCAAACAAGATGCAGCAGAGCAAACATGCTACGTCGAGCACTTCTAAACAGCCACAGTCTGAACGGCCGAAGCTTTGAACAACGACTGGTCTTCTCAAACACGCGTTTCTGCATAAGCTATTATGCTGATCAGATGCAATCAACCGGTGCCTACCGCAGCCCTTCTTGTGTTGATGACGAGCTTCCCAGGCACTTTCGCAAGCCGGAAGAAGTCGTGCTCCCGCTGCCCGTACCCGTCGTCCATGGCCAACACGCGCTTTGCCCGCTGGACAATCTCCAGGAACAGCTCACTGGTCTCCATACCGTTCCTCAAGGTTGCCGCGGAGAGGTGCGCGAGGATGCTCGCCACCTCGTCTAGGATGACGAGGTCAAACGGGGCAACCTCACCGATGCCGCCCGGCCGCAGGTTCAGGAGGCTGTCCACCTGAACCACAATTTCAGGGAAGTCCTTGCGGGACTGGAGGGCTGTCAGGAGGTTGTGCTTGTCGTTGGGATCCTGGAACCACTGGTTCTCATAATCCGCCTTCAGGTCGAGGTAGTTTGCGGTGCGGGGAAAGCGGCGTTTGAGGTCCTCGGCCTGCGCCACCCGGTATGTGATCATGATCGTCGTGATGGGGTGGTCGCTTGCTCGCCAAAGCTCATCCCCAACCGCCCCGCAGAAGACCGTCTTCCCGGTGTTTACGCCCGACCGGATGCCGAGCAGGGGGAACTTGCCCTCGATCCACCTGCAAGTGTCGACAAGAGCATTGTCAACACGCCGTAGCACGAGGAGAGTTCAGAAAGCCGAGACTTAAAAGTACTGTGGGTTATGCATTGACCTGAATCCCGTATGTGCCGGTTTCACCTGCAAGCAGCTTGAGAGGGTAAGTCAGCGATTGAACAAAGTCTTGTACGACCGGAATGTTTGGAAACTCGTAGCCATGTGCTGCTCTCAAAACGGACAGCGACAACCAGGCAAACGATGGTCTGCATCAGAAGGAGGACATCGCGCTTCATTATGCATGAGCCAAGCCGAAATATTCAACCCCTTGATGGCCAGAAGTTTGACACGTGACAGAAAGACAGTTGTCAACTTGTGCATGACATGCGGCAGGGGGGAAAACATTGATATAGGTGGGCGCCAAGAAGCGACCATGCTACTTAGCACCTGTAGATGCCGCAAGCGACCTGAAAGTCACACACTGGCAGAAGAAAAGCTCGTCGTAGTAGGTGCGCATCCAGAAGCGCCGAATCTAAGATAAGCACCCAATCCAGCCAGCACTCGCAAAACTTCTCCGGCGGTCATCTGAATGTCAACACGTGGCAGAAGATTGGAGTGACGAGTTGTCAAGAGCGGCAAAATAGGCGACCGTTTGTGGAAAAGTAGTGGTACGCGTTCAGTAGCGCACGCTTTGTCAATGGTTGCGAAAAACTGAACGGCCCTAAGCTGGTCACGAAGTGGGTTTTGGCGAAATAGAGGCTTGTCGGAGAGTTACTCGAAACTGTGAAAGCTTTTGGCATTACAATGGGCACGTATGCACTCTTTCCGCAGCAATACTTACTCGTTGGCGACCGTGTTGAGCTTCATCAGATCGTCCGGCTTCCTCAGCCCCGCCGCAACTTCGGCCACGAGCTCAGGGGTCGACGCGCCAGGGACCCGCTTGAGGTGCTCCATGTCTACCTTGACCGCGCCTGTCTCATACGAGATGTTATCCTCGAACAGGTCCCCCAGGCAGTACGCCCTGCTGACACAGGGGACGTCCGAGTCCCCACCCTCGGTATTTCGGCTGAAACACAGAGCATAGATCTTGCCGTTTGGATTGAGATGGCAGATCAATCTCTGACGGTCATGGATCCGACCCGTGTAGCACGGCTCTGTGCGATCGCTGTAGTTGTAGTAGCGATCAGGTCCATCCTCGTAGGCGCTGGGGTGCAAGCGTTCTCAGAGCAGCGCCAGCATGCGCGCCTTCACAAACTCGTCATTCGTCAAGCTGCGCTCAGTGCCCCTTTCAGACATCACTCGAGGGTTTCTATACCTTTCGTGGAGTCTTTCGGGCACTTCGAACGGCAGCTTGACCTCCTCACGGGCCTGTAGCACAGCACAAGGGCAGCTTGTTAGAAGCACATTCGTGCCAAGTCATCCACATCGCCTTGTCAAAATGAGAGGAGGAAGCCAGGAAGGAGGCCAAGGTGGTTCGTGTTTGGCGACCACCTGAACTACAAAAACTTGCGCTGCCTTTCAACCAAGGATTGTGTGAGAGCAACAGATTGCAACAAAAGCCGAGCGCCTTCAAATGCAGTTATCCCATCAAGCTTCAACGCTGAAGAGGCGATTAGAATCGAGGAGTGCGCCACAAGCAGGATCCGTCCTTCACGCAAAGATGAAGGCCACATATAAAGCAATCACTGCTCAGGCTCGCAGCAAAACCAGCAGGATGTACCAAGAAACGATGGATTACTTTCTAAAGAATCTAACGGGCCTTTCCTGGTACATCTTGCGGGCATGGCCGGGCAGCACATCAAGCGCCAAATGCGTTTCGTACCAGGAAGGATTAGTAACACTTCAAAGATTGAAGCCGTTTTTTGGTGCAGCCTTCATATGACCGACCAGGCAGGTGTGGGGGCTGGATGAGCTGCTCACCTCGAGGGGCTCCAGCCAGGTCACCAGAGCATCCTTCCACGAATGGGCCGGATTGATGCACGTCAGGACGCTTTCCGGCTTCTCAATCTTGGCGCTTCCCGGAGTCCGCCACTGGCGGTCCTTCGAGTACACGTTCAGGTCGATGGCGTCGGCGAGCGCAGGATGCCACCGCTGCAGCCTCTTCTTGAGGCGCCTCGCAAAGTGGAGAGCCCCCTCGGTGTTAGAGGCGAAGACGAGCTGGCGGGGGGAGAGCTGGTTGATGGTGAGGTGGAGGCTAAACTTGGTCCGGCGGGGGCTCTCAATCCAGACGAAGCTGCTCGGCTGCAGCTCACAGTCGTATTGCTCCTTGAACACGATACTGGCCCACTTCTCCATGAGCCCAATCACCTCCTCCCGACCGTACTTCTCCCTAGCCTCCACAACCTCTCCATCCGCCCCAATCACCGGCTGGCGCCTGAAGGGGAGCCCCTCCTTCCAGTCGAGGTCAAGGTAGGGCTTGCAGGGCTTCCGTTCTGGATAATTTCGGTCACCGACCCGTGCCCCTCCAGATGCCGCCGCGCTGACTCCCAATCCGGGAATGAAGCTGCGCCACGGGACCCTCACCCCGTCTGAGACCATGCCGGACCACTTGTGCAGGACCACCTGCGCCTCGTGGTTTAAGAGAGCCGCCTCCTGCTGCATGTAGTGCTTTGGGCCCGGGAGGCGGCCCCTAGGGTTGGTCCCTCTCTGATGGAAGCAATTGGTGCCGTGCTCCCGCACACGCAGCACCCGGAACCCGTCCTTCTTGAAGACCTCGTTGCCGGTCAGCGGGTCAGAATGCACCGCAGGCTCGGGCACCGCCACAAGGTCCTCGCGCGCCATTGGATGTCTGCATGAGCGATGTAGGAGCAGTCAGACGTCGCAGCGCAAGAAAGAATAGCAGACTTTGCGACTTTTTGCTGATGCACGCCCAGAATATTGCAAAAAAGGCCTCTTCCGTCTTTGACGAGTAACACGTCACTTCTGAATCACAGGTCGCTCTTATGGAATTAAAACCGGGTTGCTGAATAATTTGTGATGCCCCAGACCAGCCCCACTAACCATGCACCATTTCTGCGACACTTGGTGGGGCGGCCAACCTCAGACCCAAGAATGGACCACAAAATGAACACTAGCAAATAACGAATGACAAGGCTGAATCCTGACTTCATTCAAGTGGCAGAACATTGGCTGATGTACACGTTTTCAGCAATCTACGAGACGCAATTGTGTGGGAGCACTGATTGCTGTCGATCTGATTCAAAAGTCCTTAAATGTTACTTGATGTACACTTTGCACCCGTCCAATTGACGCAGATCTTTGCCAGCGAATCGCCCATTAAGCACAACGAGCAGCCCATAAAGCAGGGTAAGACGTTTTCAATGGTGGCTGTACTAGGATGCGCTGAGGAAGAAAGGGGCACTTCCTGGTACATTCTGGGGAGGGTATGGCCGGCCCACAAAGCAGGGTGAGACTTGGTTGAGATACTTGTACCAGGATTCAAAGTAATGCTCTTTAGAGAAGAACAGGGCTTTTCCTGGTATTTTCTGAGAGGTATGGCTGGCCCACAAAGCAAGGTCAGGCTTTCAATCGGTAGGCTTTCAATCGGTAGCTGTACCAGGGTTCGCTGTAGTAGCGAGTGCAGCTGCAGGCCCAACCTAAAGTGCACAACGATTTAGCAAAGGACAGCTACTTACATAGTGGCCGGCGGCGCTTCATCGTGGGCCTTCCTCCTCTGAATCTCTCTCCGCATGGGCGCCAGCGCATCGTCCAGGGTCTCATCCTCGAGCCGAGCTGCCGCTTCCTCCATCTCCATCTGCCGGTACAGATCCCGCCTTTCAGCGTCCGGCACCGCCGAGTCGTCGATGCCCCGGTCGTCCTCGGATGTGGGCTCCTCGTCAGACTCGGTCTCGTCGGATGTCTCTTCAATGTCGAAGGAGGCGGCCTCTTGATCGGACGTCGCAGCTACCTCCTGTAGGACCATAAGGAACTAATTTGTGAAATCTCGCCGTGCTTGGTGCTCATTGGCCGTCAGAAGAAGCTGGCAGTGGAGATCTTCTTGCAAAGAACGGTGAGCGCAGCATGGTGCTTAGCAATGAAGACAGAACCTATGCCTCTTTGCGCAGACCAGCCTCGGCATGCCTCTCCTGATACCTTTCAGCAATCGCACACAGGAAACGCACACAGGCTGCTTACAGCTTCGTCCGGGCTTCTGAACCGGATCCTGATACCGCTTGGCGCCGGGAAGCTCTCCCTGCTTGAGGCGGCCCTCTTCCTGCCTGCGACCTCCTGCATTTGAGCATTGGGACACGTTGCATTCAGAGCAGGCATGACACGAATTTAGGGGAACGCCTCCGCGCTCAAAAGGCATAACAACCATGTGCTTTGACACCAATTTCACGGGCCGCTTTGCTCTTTCTCGCCCCCTGACCGTCAAAGAGAGCGCAATTTTGAAGGCCGTACACGACTACCGCCCTCAGGATAACCTGGAACTACCCTCTGCGGCTTCGAAGCAAGAGCGCCCGGTCAAAATCGTGCGGGTGGGATCCAAGCACAAATTCGGCAGAGAACATTCGACTTCTTTGGTATATTCCCCTCCTTCGACTGCCAATGGACCGTCTCCAAGGACAAGCGCGCTCTTGTTTTGGACGAGAGAGGTGACTTCAGGGACTATGTGAGCTGGTTAGAGTACCTCATCTCCCATCTCTTTGCGGCATGGGGAGTACAGCTGAACGGAACCGTCACATTGGAGGGGAATCTGTTAGGCGACACAGGATCGATTACGATCGATGGCGACCGGATTGTCGTCGATCTGAAGGAACCGACCAAGGTACTTTGCATAGAGAGATTGTTCGACTCACCATAGCAGGCGGCTCTGCAGCAGTGGAGAGAGGCTGGCTGGTAGGATGCGGGGGGCTCGAGGAGGGGGCCCGAGTCCTGCAGGACAGCAAGAGCGTGGGGCGTTTAGGGACAAGGGGCGCAGAGACGAGACAACCTCGACCGCTAGAAAAATATTACACAGACTTAGGGCAACGCTTTGGCACTCAAAAGGGCATCAAATTATGGGCTACGACACAAAGTTCACCGGCCGCTTTGCCTTTTCCCGCCCCTTGACTGCCGAAGAGAGCGCGATCTTGGCAGCAGTGCACGAACACTGTCACGAGGACGACCTGGAGCTACCTTACGCGGCTGACGGGAATCGCCCAGTCAAGATCGAGCGAGAGGTGATCAAGCCCTTGTATGTGGGCGAGGGCCTCGACTACTTCACGGAAAAGTTCCCCTCTTTCTACTGCCAATGGACGCTGTCACCCAACAAGCGCGCTCTTGTCTGGGACAAAGGGGAAAAGTTCTACAATTATGTGAGCTGGCTCGAATACCTCATCTCTCACTTCTTCGCCGTATGGGGAGTGCAGCTGAGCGGGACCGTCAATTGGAAGGGGGCCAATGGGGGCGACAGAGGTTCGATCACGGTCGAGGGTGATAGGATTATCGTCAAGATGCCTCTAGCCCGGAAGGACTCACCGTAGATGCCAGCTCTGTATCAGCGGAACGGGGACCGCTAGCAGGACGTGGGTCGCTGGAGGAAGGGCCCGTTTCCTGTACAATAGGGGGAAGGCAAGGGGCTTAGGGGCAAAT
>DF237238.1:10392-60343 GCA_000708835.1 Klebsormidium nitens
CTCCTGGCCGTGGCTGTATTCAATGGTTCATGCAAGCGGGGGGGTTCGAGGCCTGGTCGAGCAATGATGTTATTGAATAATTTAACAAGTTTATGAGCAGTGAGATAGGCAGATTTGAGGAGTTCAAAGGCAAACTTTCAAAGCGCATCTGCCGCGCCGCACTTGACGATTGTCGATGTGGGCACTGACCTCTCTACTGACGCTTGGCGCGGTCGGCGGGTCCTGCCACTGAGGTCGAGCAGGTTGCACTGCAGAACGGTCCATCACCTCTGCCACCCAGTTTGGGTTCGATTGCTGAATAAGAAAGGAATGCACGAGTCAACACCCAGTCCATCGACTCTTCCCATATGCCAGCTCTCAATAGGCATGGGTGCAAACGAATGAACGTGCTCAATGACGGCATGATCTCACACATGTCGGACAGCGACAGCGACTGAAACTCACGCTTGCTCGCCACGCATCAAATGGCTCGATGCTGACTGGCTTTGACCTGACGCTCTCCTGAACCTCCTGCATGACATGTATTGCCCGATTAATCGTCATTCGTGAATCACCCGGTCTATATCGACGCTCTGTGGATGCTTGTGAAGGGGCATGGTGATTCTGGGAAGTGGCACTTGTGGCCTGGCGGTACTTCGTACAACCCTGAGATGGAGCCTGTATGAGGCAGAAAGCAACTTTGCTGACAAAACACTCACGTCCGCGGTTGGAATGGGAATCAGGGGCCGTCCGGACGAGCTGCTGGGGGCGTCGGGACCGTGTGTGGGCCACCCCGGGTTGCTCTCCACGCCCCCGATCATCATTTGTGTCACTGCATCGCATCAAAGTGATCCCTCAATCAATCGTGCTCCAAATGGCATGCCAAATATTCAAGCCAGATCCGTGCATTTAAAGTCTTATCCATAAAGCCGTCTGAAGCATAATCCTGCCAACAAGTGCACGGGATGTGCAACCGTACCTATTAGCGCCCTGCTCTTTGGTGCTGAGGAGTAAAAAACCTTCTCCGACCCGCCCTCAAAGGCTGCAGATCCTGCGCGAGCAGAATGGTAGAAGGTGAGCGTCGAGAGTCCTGCCACGATACCAGCGGTCCTGCAGACACCCGGAATCTTACAAAGTGAACACTCCGATCCTCACAAAGTAAGCGCTCGCGGCGCTGCAGAGGCACACACCGTTTCGAAGGGCCCGGCCATGCCCTGCAGGATGTACCAGAAAACGCCCATTAGATTCTTTAGAAAGTAATACAGCATTTCTTGGTACACTTCCATTGTGCGCCGGATGGCTGGAACCACGCTTGATGGGCCAGCCCGGCCATGCCCTGCAGGATGTACCAGAAAAATGCCCATTTATTTCTTTAGGAAGTAATACAGCATTTCTTGGTACACCCTCATTGTGCGCCGGATGGTCGTACCCTGCGCTTGATGGGCCAGTCCGGCCATGCCCCCCGAAATGCACCCGGCCATACCCCCCAGAATGAACCCGGCCATACCCCCCAGGTTGTACCAGGAAACGCCCAGTACATTCTTAAACAATAACACAGCGTTTCTTGGTACATGACCCTTCTCTGCTTCTCATGCTGAAACAGCCACACACCGTTTAAGGGGCCGGCCATACCCCGCAAGGTTCGTGTACCAAGAAACGCCCATTAGATTCTTATAGGATAATACAGGCTTCCTAAGTACCACCAGACTGTGTGCTTGATGGGCAGCCCCGCCAGACCAGGAAAAATGAACAGGAGAAACGCCCGTAAGGTTCTTCACGAGCTCCATGTTGTTAAGAAGAACGACCCCACTTCCCATGATACTCCCCTAGGTTGAGCCAAGAACTCTCGACTGATCGAGAAGAGGACTTTGCCGCAACCAGACGGCCGGGGATCGAGGAGAAGGCTCACCTTGCAGTCCGTTCCTCACCAGCACCGGACGATGGCTGCTTGTGGCAGTGGGCTGCCTCGACGACTGAGCCCCAACCCTGGCGCTCCCCTGGCTTGACAGCGCGCACTGGCCTTCCCGTTCTGCGCGCTGCCCGCGCTGCGCCCCGTCGCTAACCAAGCTGGCGGCGTGCTGATGGCGGCCTGCGCCAAGACCGCACTCAGACTTGGAGCTGCAACCGGTCGCACAGGGGCTGGCTGTGGCGGTTGTGGGGGGGCTGTCGGCGGCGTGGGGCGCGATGTGGGCGTCGCGGTCAGTGCACGTTAATCCTGAAAAGGAGGCGCACAGAGGGTCAGCACTGCTGCACTCGGGATGTCACGATCGACCTGTCAGATACCCTGCAGTAGTCCTCCGAATCGTGCGACTGGTCAAGTGCGTGCAATCTGTCCGGCCATACCCGGCAAGGTGTACCAAGAAACGCCCATTAAGAGTCTATAGAAGAAATAGATTCTTCCTTGGTACACTTTTCTGATGAGAAGCGGAATTGACGCACTTCAGAACGTTTTTCCAAGGTACACTGCTTGTCGGGCGCCGCTTGTAAGACCTCCCGATGTTGCGCGACTTGAAATTATTACCTTCGATTTGCAGCTAACGCGTGTGACAGAGCTTTGGCTCGGCAAACTGCCGCAGTCCGGCCATACACCCCAGGATGTACCAGGAAAGGGCCGTTAGATTCTTAAAGAGGAACACGCCACTTCCCGGTACATGCTGACGGCGCGCTGATCCAGCCACACCCCCAAGGATGTACCAGGAACGAGCCTTTGGATTCTCAAAGAGAAATACACCACCTCCTGGTACATACTAACAGCGCACCCCAATTCATGCCAGCGAGTAACAAAGGTTGGGTCCCATGCTTCGCGCCGTCAGTGAACCAGGGGCGGCGACGCAGTGCAGCGCCAAGGGACTGCTGGACGCTCACCTTGCGATCTGCTGAGCGCCGTACGACGGCTGCTTGTGGCAGGAAACCGCCCCGGCCGGAGGTTGTTTGACGGCGCGCAAAGGCCCTCACGTGCGTGGCGCTGCGCGCACTGCGCCTCGTCGCGCTCGCACTCTGAGGGGTCGAGTGTGGGGCGAATAGCGGCAGCGGCGGAAGGCTCGTCATGGACGCCGGCGCCTCGTAACCCTGCGCGGTGGATCAGCACGGCGGCTCATGAATTTCACAATTCGCCCCAAAGATCAAGAGCATGCAAGCTGTCCGGCCATGACGCCACTTTGTGGTACATGCTCATGGTGCTGCGGGCCCGTCCACACCCCCCAGAATGTACCGGGGAGCTGCCTATTGTTCTCTGAAGAAAGATTGAGATGATTCTTGGTACACTTTCGTGAAAGCTGCAGGTCCGGCCACACCCCCCAGGATGTACCAGGATTTGCCCATTTGATTCTTAAGAAAGTAACACATCATTTCCTGGTACGCCTCAGAACGTGCGCTGTGACGGGCTGCAGGCCCTGCCATACCCCCAAGAATGTACCAGAAATTGCCCATTAGATTCTTAGAGGAGTAACACAGCGTTTCTTGGTACACTGCCTTTCCTTGAGCACGCTGAAAGTCTCGCACCGTTTGGGGGCCCAGTCATACCCCACAAGAAAGCGCCTGGCCATACCCCCCAGAATGAATCCGGCCATACCCCCCAGAATGCGCCCAGCCATACCCCGCAAAATGGACCCGGCCATAATCTACAGGATGTACCGAGAAACGCCCAGTAGATTCTTTAAAGAGTAATACAGCATTTCTTGGTACACGACCCTTCTCTGCTCCGCACGCTGAAACCGCCACACCCGTTCAAGGGGCCGGCCATACCCCGCAAGATAAGTGTACCAGAAAACGCCCAGTAGATTTTCAGGGAAATACAGCGTTCTTGGTACAGGGGCTCTCGCTGAAAGTCTCAAACCGTTTTTGGGGCCCGGCCATACCCCGCAAGATACGTGTGCCCGCAAAATTCGTGTACCAAGAAACGCCCAGTTGATTTGTAAAGAGTAAGACAGCATTCTTGCTACACGACCCCTCTCTGCTTCGCATGCTGAAACAGCCACACACCGTTCAAGGGGCCGGCCATACCCCGCAAGTTAAGTGTACCAAGACACGCCCAGTAGATTCTTAGAGAAATAATACAGCCTTTCTTGGTACGGCCCGACTGTGTATGTACAGGAGAAACACCCGTAAGGTTCTTCACGAGCTCCGTGCTGTTGAGAAGAACGAAGCCACTTCCCATGATACTGCCCTAAGTTGAGCCAAGGATTCTCAACTTATCGAAACAGAGGACTTTGCCGCAACCAGACGGTCGGGAATTGGTGAGGAGACTCACCTTGCAATGCGCCCCTCACCAGCGCTGTGCGACGGCTGCTTGTGGCATTAGGTCCCCCCCACCGAGTTCCATACCTGGCGTTCCCGATCGACAGCGTGCACTGGCCCACCCGTTCTGCGCGATCGCCGCTGGCGGTGTGGTGATGGCGGCCTGTGCCAGGTCCGCAGTCCGACTAGGAGTTGCCGCCAGTTGCATGGCGGCTGTTTGTGAGCGTCGCAGGGGGGCTGTCGTGGGCGTCGCGGTCAGCGCACACGGAATCTGCAGAAAGAGGCGCATAGTGGGTCGGCTGCGCTGCTCATGGCGCTCGTGATCGACCACGCACTACCTTGCATGAGTTCCTGGTACCAAAGTTTATGCACCTGCAGGCCTGGCCATACCGTCTAGAATGTACCAGAAAGTGCCGATTAGAATCTTAAGCAAGATTCTGACTCCGTGCTTGATGGGCTGCCCAGCCATACCCTGTGTGATGTACCAGGAAACGCCCAGTAGATTCTTAAAGAACAATACAGCGTTTCTTGGTACAGCGAAAATGACTGTGTGCCTGATGGGCGGCCCAGCCATACCCTGTGTGATGTACCAGGAAACGCCCAGGCGTTTGACGTTTGAGGCGGGGAATTCAAGCGCTACTGAATCCACTGTCTCAAACCATACAAGAAGGGTGTCGATCCACCCAAATCATTCAGTCAGCAACAATGCTTCAGAAAAGGTGCAAACAAAGTCATGTCCGGTCACCAAGCGCAAGGTCACCAAGCGCAAGAGCTGGAATTTGAGACTGGAATCTTATTTGAAAGAGGACACCGCACCAAGAAGACATCAGAAAACATGGCCAATAGAAGTCTAACACCGCTGCTTTCTGACCAGAGAAGTATACATCTTGCAACCAGTTTCGAACCAGCGTCGCTGGGGGTGCAGATTTTCAGTCTTTGTGTGTCTGCGCATTGTTGCACCTATCAGACACAGTCTGGAGGCTTGCAAGAATAGCCTTCATTATTTACAATCCATCAAGCAAGACAAGCATGACTGCCAAGCTTGCCGCAACCCACCATGCAGCAAAGCAATCTGACGTGAGGAAACTACAAGATTGTCTGCGAAAGCCAACATGTGAGCTCACCTGAACTGGATGCATTATGGATGCGCTTTCTTCTCTTGCGCAGCTCTTAATTCAACAATCACCGGGACCTGCCATCAAGGTGACTTTGCAGAAAGCAAGTTCAGTGCTCTGAAAGCACAATCTTCCTCTCTAATCTGCGCTCTGGCAGCAGCAACGCAAGGCTGATCCATGCATTATGGACAAGCAACACGACCCCTTCTGACCCACGTCGTTCATCGGTATGTCATCTGTTGCTGCCACCTGGCCAACCAGCTTTGAGCCCACCTTTAACAGCGTGGGAACGGTCTGGTTCATGTCGGTAATGCTACAGGCCAGGCCCTTATGGCATTCCGCAGCCCCTATGGCCGATAGCCTATGCCGGGGTCCCGGTGGCCTGAAGGACGCGCCAACTGGCACGTGGCCTGCTCGCGAACAAAGCGTGCAATTTTTGCCCGAGTGCTTAATTGCGCCCTCTGGAGTCTGGGTTCCTCGGGGGGCCCATTGTTTAAAAGCTGCAAGATTTACCCACTTTCAGAAACTGAGGAAGACAAAACAGGGCAGCCTCGCAAGTGGAGTCCACCGCCAGTGGTCCGCCGCGTTCTCCTTCCAAAGTCCATGCCTTCTGAGTCTCTGCATACGCACTGTAAGAGGAAGGCCATCTTCACTACATACCTTTGCAAAGAACTTAGGTTGAATGAATGACGGTACTTATCTGCGGATGAACGGAAGGCGGAGAGTCTCGAGCATAGGCGTTAGGCACGTCTGAACAGTCTCTGTCTTGTGCTGTGTATCAAGGACAGACTCTAAAGATGGCTACCCCAGAGATAACACTGAATTTTTTCAGAGAGGGACTGCCAGTCATCACGAAGGTTGTGACGACTGAAACAGTTGACCTGTCGGAAGTCGCGCGAGACTGTGAGCTGGTGCCTGAGGGAAGCCTTTACTTCAGAGGCGTTGACGACAAGAAGGTGTCTTTCTCCAGAACTCCTGTATCCGTCAAGAAGCTCCTGGAGACCTGTGGTTCGGAGGGCGACCTCCATATCCTGCGTAAGTTTTCCAAGACCTGCTTTGACCTTCTTCTTTCATCTAATCCTTGTCCTTGAGCTTTTGTTTTGTAAGGCGAGAGTTCTGGATACACAAGGAAGCAACCTTCCAAGTCTTGGTGCAAGAAAGAAGCATACAAGTATGCTCCTGAGGGTATGCTTCCTTCTCAAGGGGGAAATGGATATGTCCTATCTTTTGTCGCTCTGAAATAGTTGTGCTGCAGTTTATAGCTGAAGTAATGTGCAATCCCTTGTGGCTTCCTGCAGTGAATCCGTTTGACGGGCTGCGGTTTATCAAGTTCAAATATGGAAAGTCTACGAAGACATTTCCTGCGACCACAGTAAGCTGGGACGAATTCACATCCTGGGTACTCGAGGTCAACCCTCAGTATACAGGCTATGAGCTGAGCGCCAAGTTTGCTGGTGAGAAGTGTCTGCTGTCTTCTGCATTCAAGGCAAACAATAGAACTACTAACCCAATATGAAGTGACGAGGTGTTTGTTTGGTTTTGTCAACTGCTTTACTGATTGTCAAAGAATGCTTCACCATTCAAGCTGTCTCGGGGACTGCCTTAAGGTTTAATGGAGAGTATTGTGGGTAGGCTACCAGCGAGGGTTTTGATCGGTAATCTAATGAATTGAAAGATTTTTCTTCCTTGCAAGTACTCTCTGATACAATGTTCAGGAAGGCAACACCAAGTATCAGGACTATCAAGATGTGACTTAGTTGAGTTCATGTTAAGTCCCTTGTGTTCGATTTTGAGACCTCTTCTTCGTGTGTTCAGGTCCAGGATTAGAACTAGAGGCGAGATCTGAAGGCGAGTTTCAGATCGCCGTTCCCTCGTTCCTGCGCTTTTTCCCCAAACAAGTGGTCGACTTGACAGTTACAGTGAAGCAGGGCCATTTGAGATCGTTCTCAACCTTTACGGGAGACCGGGGGGTGAAGGTAAGAGGCAAGGGGCTTCACAGTGTCTTCCAATGTGGGGCCCTGCTGTGCTGTAGTCTCTTGATCTTATTACCCGCGGTTCTGTGAAGCAGGAGTGAATCAGGTCCTTCAAAGTCTGTTCCAGGGTGCAGGAGGGAATATGTATACAAGACCAGGATTCCATTATTCATTTGACTGGATCGTTGCAGATGCTTAGCGTAGGCCTACGCTGTTAGGTTCTGTCTGTTGTGCTACTTGAAATGTCGGAAGGTTCTTGGATGGGAATGAAGCAATGGCACCCACTTGCTTGTAGGATGGGATGGCTATCCTTCTTGGCCAATCCTACGACATGAACAAGAAGAGCCACCAGAACCCGAAGAGTGTGGCCAGGTTGGACGGGTACGACCCTATGGAGCTCACAGAAGAAGTTCTCTTGAAGGAAGTTCCGAAGCGCTACTCTGGGGGCCGGGCTGCGACTGTAAGTCCACCCTCCCAAAGAGTCTCATTGCATCTTGCCTGATGTTGCTGTCAGAATTGGATGCAAGTGTTGGCATTCATCATGTGCGAAGCCTTGATTGGAATCTGGATTTGAAGTCAAGATGAAAGTGAAAGTGAAAGTGCTAGCGAAGCGCACACGGTGGTGGTGCAAAATTCCCCACTTCGAGATTGAAATACAGTAAGGTTTGATCTGGTCTGCACAAGGTGCGCGTACTGACATTAGAAGCATGCAAATGCAGGTGCACGACCTTCTGAAACAGACTATGTGGCTACTGTCGGCCGCATATGCAGCCTGCGGCGAATCAAACTCGCAAACGGTATGCGTGACTATCTTATATTTGAAGGACAGGTTGCGCTGTCAGATGCCTGAATTTGAACCTGAAAGGGTCTTGAAACAACCGCCTTGTGAGAACTTCCTGGTGACCGATTGTAAGTTGTGGTGAGGCCAGGGTCACCCTGCCGTCAGGTGGCACTCCGTCTCTACTACTCCTTTCCGTGTGTGGATCTCAGTCTTAAGCTAATTCCTTGAGATCAGCGTTGAAGTTGGAAGTCCAACTGAAGCAGGCAGCATAGAATCTGGTTGCCTAGTGTTGCTTGCTGATTGGCTGACCCTGTCAATGCAGGAGGCCACAAAGCGGACATTCATCGACCAAGTGCTCATCCTAGTAGCGGCAATCATCTCCACGGTGCTCGATTTAGACGACGAACTCGAACTGATCATGGAGTACAAGTTTGACAACGGAACCCTCGACTACATCTACAGGCATCTGCGAGTTAGTATCCAAGCCGAAGTGGATATCCGCCAAAAACCGTTCTCTTTCTTGTAGAGGGGTCCTTGTTGCTTGTTGTACATGATTGGAACAACGGCAAGTGTATTCGGCTATCAAGTATTGGTTGTTCGTTACGGCAGACTGCTCACAGTTGTAGGTAGCATTCAAGCCTTCTTAGGCAGCAGATCTGAGCATTTTCAACTGTGAGGGTTATCGAAGGGAGGCTGTACACGTCTTTGGTACTGAGCTTCATCGTTTAAACTTTCTTCCAGGCACTCGTCGCCCTCATCGAAGCCAAAGGTGAATGCAAGCTGCCGGCCTACCGCGGCCAAGCCTTGGTGGAGATGTCGTCCCTCAAGCGCGTCAAACAGCAGGACAGCAGGAAGCGGGACTGGGAGGAGATGGAGGATGCAGGAGTGAGTAAAAAGTCTGCTTCATCTTGGTGTCTAAACAGGAACAAAACTAGAAGATTATCCCTGATTGATAGCTAACCAACACTCCATCTGCTTCATCTTGGTGTCTAAACACGAACAAAACTAGAAGCTTATCCCTGATTGATTGCTAACCAACACTCCACAGGAGAAAGTAGTCGAGCCATTGAGCTATTAAGCAAGGCGGAGTATCGTAATGGTCATTTGCATAGCAGCAGACATCGTGACGGGAACTCTCTTGACGTCTTTTATTTGCCTGCAGACAGTGGGAATCCTGACCAACGCCGACGAGTGGGAGTTCTTTGTGTTCCGGCCAAACGCGCAGCCGCCAGTGACCTTTCGACGACTTGCTTCCGATATGTCGATAGTTGATTGGAAGGATGTGCAAGCACTCCAAACTCTGTTCAAGCCAGTAATTGAGCAGCTGGTCGGCATCCTGGCTGTGGAGTGCAAGTTGGTGAAAGAGAGCGCTGCAAAGAAGGTCAAACCAAATGTCAAGTGACAGCTTGAGTCTGACTTCATTGTCCAGATATGCTCAAGGCTCCCGACACTGATGTGGTAGCAAGGTGGTGCTCGTAGCTGCATCGGTTTCTGTTACCAATCTGCTATGTCTGGTTCCAGCCAGTACGAGTGAGTCTAAAGAGTTCGCTTATGGCCGAACCTTGTGTTGCCCAACTCACCAAGTGAGAATGTGTCACCACGACCTTTTGTTCTAAATGCTGCTAGTACCACACTCACCTGATTGACCATTTGCATGCGGCACAACCAACCTTTGGACTCGCTCTTCAAGCGGGACGTGGAAAGTCGAAAGTCAAACCCCATGCGATGGTGCGAACATGAAGGAATGCAATTGTATCATGTATCAGTCACGGTTTGCAGGATCGCCACATATTGTATCATTCAAGATTGTATGTACTCGCAACGTCATGCCGGTGCCATACAATCTCGAGCGAACATGCATTTTGGCTCTGCCATTCGTGTTATAGTATGCATCCGCAAGGAGGTGCAACCGATGATCTTATCTGCCACTAGATTAGCACTTCAGGCTTCATGTGCTAGCCAACAAGTACATGGTGTGCATGATCGATTGCCCAATATCGGACACGTGCAACACTGGAGCTTGCACGTGATCTGGAATCTGGATGCGCTTCAATGCCGCTGCCGGCAGCTGAGCCTGAGCTCACTGAGAGCTGGCAACTAGGTAGCTCAGATGCTCCTAGCCGCAGCCCGACTGCCAGTGGTGAAGTGGGAACGCTCACGAGTCAACGAGCCTGAAATGGTAACGATATCATAGGGATAAGTGCAGGTCCCTTATGGAGCATAGGCTATGCCGAAAGGGCGAGGGGCGATGGTGTTCGGTAGAGTGACCGGGCTGGGTTAGGTGGAAATGCAAGGTCGCGCCAACTGGCCATTCGGTAGACCGTTTCCGTTCATTGATCGTCGGCGTCAGGGGTTTGACGCGGCCGCACTCAATCACCAAAACCTGGGGCGGGGTTTGGATCGGTCGGCAAACGGACGTCCAATTGAACCTACCGACTTAGTGGCGCCGGACGGGCGGGCTGCCGCCCGCGCCGCTTGCCGCGCGGCCTTGATTCAATCGCGTCGATGACGGTTCTGATAATAATCAGAGGCTGTTTATCCACACGTCGTCTGATTAGGCAGGCATATGACCATTTTCTGTGGAAAAAATTGACACGCCTTTTTGACTTTGATCATCCAAAACGTACCTCTCTCTGCTCCATTTAGGGTGCCGTCTTGTAACGAATATCCCGATTCGCCAGTCACGCAGGCGAGCTCAGACCCTGTTGCGTTTGCGTCACCATCCGCCTGATTTCTTATATGCAAAACTCGCCGTCCTGCCGGCCAACTCATGCGAATCCCCAGCAGTGTGCGCATGCGGACGCTGGCAAAGCGTCATTCTGACGTGCTTCTGACGTCAAGAAGGGTGACGGTGCTCGTAGAGCTGGTCATAGAGCTCTTCGTCAGGTGCTCTTAGAAGAGCCCGTTTCCGTCTCATAATCGGGCCGTTTATCGGGCATCAGCGAACGCCATAGAGGCAGAAAAGGGGCTGCCGGAGTTTGCCACCTGGCTCCACTTCCTGTGAGCGTTGAACGAGGCCGCCTGAAGCTGCCTGGCGCAGATCCAAAAGCATGGCCTGCAGAGGACGCTCCCCGCGGTGGTTTTGCTTGAAGAAAGTGGGCTAAAGTTGAGCTTCTCGATTTGGAGGAGCGGAGCGGACGGAGTGAAGTTGGATTGGCTTCCAAATCCTGGGGAGTATTAATTCAAAAGAGAGCCTGGGGGTGAAGTCGCCCAGCACGCCGGTTCTTCGAGTGACTCCCTGTACGGGGACGCTTCAGCAAGCAAGGAGTTGGAGGGAGGCACTTTAATCTGATTAACATTCATGGAAGCCGGATCTCGGTTTGTTGGGAGCGTCATGAGAAGAACTCGCCTGATTTCAAGTTCACGGAGACTTCGCAGCGATCCCGACCGTAGCGATGGATCAGCCTGAGGACGACGGAACGGCAGGCTGAAGTGGTCAGTCACGAAGGGGACAAGGTTGCGTCTTGATTGGACACCTCCGTAAACGATGGCGGGAGCTCAATGACGTGCGTCCAGATCGAGCGACGCGGTGACTCCTTCGAGTGACGTGAACGCGTTGTCAGCGGTCAGCGGCTAACTCTGAAAGTCATGGCTCCCTCTAAGCCAACATTGCTGGACGGTCAAAAATTTCAGCAACAAGTGACAGCAATGGTCGTCTCAAGGGCAAACCGGTGCGGAGCGGAGCGGAGCGGAGCGGAGCTTGGCCACACTCTTGTGGGGCGGAATGCCACAGCGAAGGTCAGCATCAGAAGGGCTGCAGCTGTTTGAGGGCCACGACCTTTCGCCGTGAGCGCGAAGCTTTTCTTCGCAACTGCCCCTGAAAAGTGAGAACTCGTTTCAAGATTTCATAATGGGGTCTGAAAGTAGCCGGGGCGTTTGGTGTAGATCAGGGCTTAGACGCGGGACGAAGCTGTGACACTTTCGGCCCACTTCGAGTTGCTAAAGTCTCGTGCCCGGAATCCATGGAATTGTTTTTGACCACACAATGGCCTAGATCCTTTCTTCCCCTTCCTTATCATTAAAACATATGCACTGAGGTTTACTTGGAGTACCCGGTCAATGCAAAGGCTATCAACCTCTTTGTAACGAAGTAGACGATCAAAACCAGTTTGCACTTTCAGCTTTGGACTTCTGATTGTCACCTCTGTTTTCGCTGCTGTTCGCATCCCTCCCGCTAAGATGGACAGCTGGGGGTGTAGTCCATTCAAACAGTGCAAGGTCCGACAGGAACACACGATATCTTTGTTAGAAACGATACTGTTTGGAAGACACTTCGCCTGTCTCCGTCCGTCTTTATAGGTGGGCCGTTCGCTTTCAGACTCTCCATTGCGGCCTCGGTTGGCTGATAAGCGCTGGCGCACTTTCCGCGGCAACTGGGCGAAGGTGCGCCTTTGCGAACGCTTGTGATTGACGCCCTCATGAGGCGTTTCGGCATGTGCTGGAATCCATCCCCTCTTGATGTGCCAGATGTGCCAGACACGCGCGTTTCCGGGCCACTTCTGATATCTCTTTCATGCGCAAACGGCATTGATGGTAGACAAAGCTGGCTTTGGGAGCGACATGCCAACATAGCTTCCGATGGATCCGAAATCAAATATCTTTCTTGATATCGTTCTGAACTGAATCAAAAAGCTACAGTAGGATGCAAGCTTTGTCGCCTGGAAGTATACACATCTTGGCCACTTTCGCGCTGACAGAAGCGCGTTTCAGAAAGCTTCATGGAGGAAGCAAGACTTGAAGTTGGCTTTCTCTGAAAGACGTCATGATCGACCGGGTATTGGCATACGTTATGGGTGATGCAACACTTTCGTCTGGGCTGATTTGCTGTCCCTTGTGGTTAGAAGGATTGAGAATCAGGACCTCTGTACATGCATCTAGCGCAGTTACATCAACGAAATTTAATTGCATGGAACCCCGCAGCATATATTAAAGAGGGCTCAACAAGGGTCGACATATACTTTCTTCGTTTCACTGCTATCAGCTGATCAGCCGCCTTAAGCTGAAGTACTTTAAGTTAATCGGTTGCCTTGCGGGCTGGATTGCAGTGGATTCGTGAACATTCCATTCCAATATATAGGCAACTTGACTTGGGCATCATCAAGTGCAACTTGACTTGAAGGCCCGTATGTATAATATAAGCTCGCAATCTTGGTTCAAGCCTGCAACTAGAATCAGCTCTCCTTTTTGAGTACTAAGAAATGATCTCTGAAGTTTCAGGGAGAAGCTCAAAAGCCGGAGCCCGACATCACTTGTGCACCATGGTCCTTGAACCTACTACAAAACCCAAAACCACTAGACGATATCGCCACCCACTCGGTTGGAATCACTAGATCCCAGACGCTATTTCAACGCCAGTCCACATCTACTCCTAAGCCTTCCACTCTCTGATCTACGCCATCTTTATATGCCTCCTCACCACCTAACCTGACTTCCTCGAAAAGAACCATCTCTGCTTTCCTAACCATACATGACTGTGCCTATCAGAGCATTTGCTAAGTTTGACTCCTCAAGAGGAAGCGGCCTTAGCCGCGACCCCATTTCCCCCGACCTTGAGCATGTCGCTCATGGTCTTGCCCAGGTCCCGGTACGCCGTCTTCCACAGCTCGACTTCCTTCTCCAGAGTCCCTACCACCTTTTGGTTCTCCCCCTGCGCATCTTCTGAAGCCTTGAGCGCCTTTCTCAACCGCTCCACTTCAGCCTCCAGGTGGCAGATGTTCGCCTTGTCGCTGGCTTCTTGAACCTGGAAAAAAGAGACACTGAAGACTGTTCAGCAGACTGTCATTTAGAAGCCTTTGTGAGTATGCTGCTTCGTAGAAAAACTTGCTGTTTCATCGTCCAAAACATAAGCTATATCAGCCTAAAGCAAACGAGCTGCGGTTGGGCTTTCGGATTACTTAGTGGAGTACTTCGAGTTGAAGCACTGTACTCAACCTCGTCGAGAAGGCTGCTGATGCAAAGAGCAGGCTCTGAACGATAACATTGAGAAAATCAAACAACAAGCTATATACACTATGAAGTCATTGGTTTGTCTCCCTTCAAAGCAAAGAACCTTGCATTCACACTAACGAGCCTGTCACATCACCAGATGGCAACAGAAAGAGCCCCTCAGTCCTCCAGGTGTCTTAGCAAACTTTGACAGTCAGAAACTTTGTCCTTGTTTCTTTTAAAACGGGGCCAAAAGCAAGCAGATTCAACGAAAGAGAGCAAATTGGAGAGGAAGATTACAGTCAAAGTAAACAAACCTTCTTCCTCTGTCGGTGGCGTTTGGCCTTGGCTCTGTCCTTCATTCTCTGCTCCTCAGTACGCGACATGCAGCGTGGTGACTTCCTCCCATTGCAGGCCTTGTCAGAGCTTCCCTTCTCGCCATCTGTCTCCATGTCCTCGGACTCCTCCGGCGCCCCCGCATTGCCAGGGTCCTCCCACTCTGCTTTCCGCTTCTCCGAGCAGGAAGGACCACTTGGCTCTGCGCGGCGTGGGACCAGCTTTGACTTTTGCGCTTGGGGCTGGAAGAAGCGATGATCAGCAACGCCCGTAGGTGAGGGCTGGCTGTTCTGTTGGCTGAAGAAGTCTCGGAACATTGGCAAGCTGTCGCTTTGGGTGGTCTGGAGGGGGAATGCAGACAGGAAGTCGACAGCCCCCGAATTGTCGGTGGCAAGGGGATCCGCTGCGGGCACGGAGGTGCCAGCTGGGAATGCAGGCAGGCTCTCATTCAGCCCTGCCAACAGCGCCTGCATGCTGTCGGCATTCTGAGGAACAGGCTTGACAGCCCCAGCCGCCTGCAGGCTCTGCTCCGAAAAGTTGCTGCGCAAGAACCCGCTCAAGCTGTCTGCGAATCCCATCACAAGGCTTAACTCCACCTGAGCCTTTCCGCAGACTGCTGGGTCATCCTGCTTTTGAGTGGCGCCTTCCAAAGTGGCATCCATTTTCTCTTCGGCAGCCTCTGAGTCTGCAGGGCTGCTGAAAGCAGCAGGGACCTCCTGTTCCTTCTCGCTCTGCTCGTCCCCAGAACTTTGGCTGTGAGCCATCTCCAGCCTAGGATTCTCCTCTGCTGGCTTGGCCGGCTTGTCAGCCTCCACCAACTGTTTCTGCGCTACCTTGTAGCGTGCCTTGGGACACAGAATGGAATTGGAGAGCAATTCCTTCTGGCCCGCTTCTGGTGCATTAGTAGCCCGCTCAGCAAGGATGTCAGTGCAGAATGGACCAAACAGAGGACGGAAAGGCCCCGTCATGTCCACAGCGCCGCAGCTGTCAAGATAGGAGGTGCTGGCTGTACCGTCGCTGATTTGGCAAAGAAATTTTGCTTGTTTGAAAAAAATGTGCTTGTTCACGATTGAAGTTGTGTTGCGGACTGGGGAAAATTCAGTCTTCAGTTGTTCAGTTGTTCAAAAGCATCGTTAGGCGGCTCCCTTGCTCATGCCTGTCGACATCAGACTGAGTCAGTGCTGGCTGAGTCCAGCCCTGTGCATGCAGTCAGACCGACTTCCGAGTGCGCTTTGACCACGACGGAGGGCGATCCCTTTCGCTTGTCGGAATCTCTGTCAATTTGCAGGGCTGATAAAGGAATGGGATCAGCCATCTTAGCGTATTTTGCGTTAGCTTCTGAGTACGGTTAGGCGTACTAACCGCTGGCCGCAACCGGCGTGCAGGACCGCAGGTCCGTGACCGTGTCGATACCACGAGCTAGGGTAGCGTGACCATGACCTCATGCCTACCTCATGCTCAAAGCAGCGTGCCAGCGCCCACAGCATACCAATCATTGTTCCTCCGCGCGGCCGCGCCGGCTACTGGAGTGGGCCGACCACGACTCCGGCGCGGCATCAAGGGTTTCAAGCATAAGTTGCAATAGCGCGATGCCACGTGGACGTGGAGATTGGAATCTTTCAATGCGCAGCTGAAATTTGCATGAACTTGAATTGTCGAAGTTGAACTGAATCAGCGCTTCATCACAAGCTGTGGATTGCCCGGGCGCAATCGCATCACCTATGCCAATGGAGCACCTGCTTGGTTGGCCTGCTAGCTAGTCCTAGATAGTACTTACTCTGCGCTGCACTTTCTTATCCTTCTCAATCATGTCGCTCGTGCTATTTCCCTTGCTGCTGGCTGGCCTGCTCGTTTCTCATGTTGGTCCATGCACATCAGAGAAGGTGGCCATCGTCGGTGGGGGTGTCGGTGGCGCTGCTGCTGCATATTATCTGCACAAGGCTGATGGCCATGCCGAGATCCACTTGTTTGAAAGGGAACAACGGCTGGGGGGGACGCTTCAGGAGGTGACTTTTGAGGGAAGGGTGGTGGAGCTGGGGCACCCTGTCTTTCACAAAAAGAACAAGTTGAGTGCACAGCTGGTGGAGGAGCTGGGCCTAGAGACGGCTGTCCCACAAGGTAGGCAGCATTGCGCGCTTCCATCATATATGAGCCCGCAAAAGGTGTGGGACCTATGCAGTTTGAGGTGCTAGACCAGATTAGTTGCCTGACGGGTTGAACAACTGTCCGCGGCGTTGGTGGTGTCGTTAGTACCGCACTTGGTTTGTTTGCAACCGCTACAAGAGAATGGGATGTGCCTCGCCGTTTACAAAGATAGAAACACCTCACAATTGCCAATTGGGCACTTGCGTACAAGGAGACTCACAATTGAGGACTTCGCACCAAGCAAGTAGATACTTGAATAAAGTCAGAACTGGATGATTGTTTGAACCGATTGCTCCACATCCTGGATAGATATGGATCATTTCAACACAAGAAGTTCCTCATTTTGCAGGCCTGGACGGCTCATATGGCATTTTTGATGGGGAGTCCTTTGTGTATCGGGAGGGCGCAAACGACACGAACGCAGACGACTGGCGCCGCTTCTTTAAGTACCTCACTCGATATACGCTGAACATCCGAGGCATGAAGTTTAACATCCAGGTAAGATTGTCTTTCTCAGATTGTCTGTCACTCAGATTCCTTTCAGTTCAACATCAAACCCCATATCTTGTGTTCTGGGTCAAGTCTTTCTCTTGCAACTGCACAATGAGCGCTTGCTCGAGTTTTCTAGCTTCGTCCTCACTGCCAGCTTGCCTTTTAGGGCCCCTGCCCAAAAGCTTCTCGCTGCTGTCATCACCAAGATTTTTCAGCCATGTCCGATTGCACAATCGGCCCTTCTCCGCCACCCTTGTGCGACAACCGCTTCCCTTGTAAGCAGGGATTCAGTGAAAGTGCCCAGGAAAAAGTATATCTTACCCAACAGTCAAGAGCTTCAACACCCGTATGCAGTACATCTTCATAAGTCTGATACAATCACAGCTACTGGGCAGCACACCAACACACTGGTTGCGTTGCGCAGGCTTACCTGGAGAACTGGGAGAAGCTGTTGGACGACCCCCCGTTTGAGGACGTTCCGGACCTTTTGGACATGGTCAACATGGTGGAAAAAGCTACATACACGCTGGCACAGGACCTCGCAGACTCGTATGGCGCCTTAACCCTTAGGGTGAGCATCCGCACCATGTTTTGAGGAGTCTGAGGTCATCTGGGGGGCCCGGAGGAGGAAGGGGGGCAATCAGGTCTTGATATTGACCTTGTCGCCGTGTCGTTTCTCCCTTTTTAGGCCCAGGGTCGGAGATGAACAGCCCCAAAATGTAGACTCGATAGTCACTCCACTCTTGTATGCCTTTAATAATCAAACCTTGCTTCCGATCAGGGCTCATGATGTCTTGCATGAAACCTTCCGAAGCCCACCTGCGTAATCTTTGCTTCGAAAGTCGTTACTAGATTTCGAGGACTTTTCCTTGGTGTCCCTATCGTAAGTCGGCGGGATCCCCAGGTTGTCCTCAGAAAAGCTCTACGATGGAGCCGAGATTACATGCACAATTAAAAGTTGAGGTCGACGGCAGCTTCCACAAGCCGATACCTTCACTCAATATACTGACGTTCTTGGATATTGTACTGCGCAGGACTTTGGCGCAGCCTCCACACGCTTCGTCTTGGGGCAGGACCCGCCAATAGTCAATTCCGTGGCCGCACACCAGGCACTGAGTGTGTCAAGGTGAGGGAGAGATGTACCAGACCGCCAGGAAGATATAATGCAGCTTAGTCGGTTACTTTGTGGCTATGTAATCGTGCAGAATGTATCCTACTCACCACCTTGCGGCAAGAGACAGCGGCCGGTTCAGAGTGTCGTATTCTTGGAGAACTCCACGGGCAATGGCCATGCTTTCAAATCGCATCAGTGAACGATACGCGTTCAGTCCTGCATGCGTCAAGCGAGGCCTAGAGTTGTTCAAAATGAAGCTTCAAACGAGACCAAGAGTTTGTTTTGATCGAAGTATTTCCCCTGATAAAATCACGGCTCGTTTCTCAACAGGGCCTGCAGAGCGGATCAGCTGTGGAGCGTCAAGGGGGGAGCAAAGCAGCTCGTACAAAAGCTGGTGGACCAGTCCAAGGCAACGGTGCACCTGGGCCATGACGTCAACGGAATTGATGCACGGGCAGATGGGGTTTACGAGGTTGATTGTCGTAACCTTCTGAAGTTGCACCTTGCTTCGATGATTCGACTTGTAATTCGTAGAAGCTTCGAAAGCTGCATGCTCCGACGTTGCGCTGTGCAAGGTGTTCTGGCATAGAAGACAGTGAATTCCCGTGATTGTTGCATGCCTTTCGGGAACAAGTGTCGGCCTCAAAATTGCTTCCAAGTGTGACCGCTACAGTTGTGTCTCGCCTTCGCCTGCTGTATCGCATTTCCGGAATAGGGCCAATCAGCAATCAGCCGTCTTGTCGAAATCGTACTCAGCCATCCCGTACCTATTGTCAAAAGTTGTCCGGGGGTTGGCAATCTGCAGTTGGGGTATACCGTTTAAAATCTCCTTCGACCACGAAGGTATCCGCTGGGTTGTCCCCTCTGTCCCCTTCCTTTCTGCTTGTTTTGAAGGGACTCCCTTGAGATGCTACGCGTTCCTCTCATGTAAATCGAGTCCGATCATCTTAATCATCTCGGATGAAACTCCCGGCCATCAGCCCTGCCGAATTACTTCGACCTTCCCTGCGTCTTCAACCTTCCCTCCGACGTCTCTTTCCCTCCCCAGGTCCGCCACAAGGGGGGCGGCAAGACCGTTTCGGAGGCGTTCGACGTGGTCATCATCTCCGCGCCGCTAGATCCGGACGAGTTGGCGCTGCCGGACGGCGTGGACGCGGGGCCGGACATCGACTGGCTGGACCAGGAGGTGACGCTCGTCAAGGGGACGCTCAACCAGGTGAGCTGCGGCCGGGGGCCAACGAGCAGCATCACAACTCCTTCTCTTTTGTTCTTCGTTGTGTTTTACTCGTTGCCTTGAAGGTTCGTTTATTCGCTTGCTTTCCTATCTTCATTTTAGTGCCGGAAGTTCGGCGCGCTTTTCTGAGAGCTGCGTTTCTAACCTATGCGAGTCTTGTTATATTGTATTGTAGCGCCACGAATGAGCGGCTGGGATCGAACGGCTGGAACATCCGTCGAGATACGCAAGAAGCTCTGAGGGAGGAACTTTCAGAAGGTACGTCCGAAGCCTTGGAAGCAGCCGCCACGTATTCTCGAGCTCTGCTCTCTGCTCTGCTGACGTCTGACGATGTGTGGGGGGCATGCAGACCACGTTCAAGGTGGGCAAGAATGAGACGCTTCCTGACGTCATCGCCACGGTGGACACCGTCTTCTTCCCAATCCACGCGCTGCGCCGCCTGTGGACCTTCCCGGATGGAGAGCACGCGTTCCTGGTGACCATGGCCGAGAAAATGACCGACGAAATGGTCAACGACTGCTTCAGGTACCAGAGGCTATCTGATTGACTCAAGACTGTCCTAGAAGATTGGTTGACTGAAGCCGTTAGTCAAGACAGGTTTTTGAGCACGCTCTCACGTGAGTCCTCCTATGCTTGCGAATCCTGCGCAGAATAAGTACTCGTATATAGTTGTCAGCTCGTATTCAGTCTTCTCTGAGTCAGGCCTGGTTACGCTCGCTCTCGTCGGTAGATCTAAGCCTGATTGCCTGATCTTGTTGATCTGTGGGGAACCATACGACGTGCGGGTGCTAATGTTAGTCCAACTCTATTGAAGTGATTGCTTTGTCAACGGAGCAACCCTTCATTGAAGACCTTTGAAAGAGAAGCGCTGATCGCTGCCTCCGCTTTCCAGTCAAGGCTGTCTGAAGTTTCGACTTCCGTCGTTTCGACAATTCATTCAATGTATTCATTGTTCCCGATTATCAGACGTCCCACGTTCTCTTGCAGCCACGTGTCGAAGATCAAGCGGATGACGCTGGAGAACGTGTGGCCGGACCTGAGCGCCAAGGGCAAAGGCGCCAAGTACCCTCCAATTCAATTAGATGGCAAGAAGCTCCTGTTCCCCGCAGCCGTCGAGTCAGTAGTGAGCGGACTCGAGGCCACAATAATCTCAGCCAGGAACGCCGTTAGGTTGCTGCTGGAACCCAAAGAAGCCCCGATTGAGGAAAGTGTGGTGGCGGTTGAGGAGGCAACCGAGAGGGTTAATGTGGGCAAGGTGCCGGAGCATGTTCTGGGGGAGAAGACGGGGGCGGAGACCGCAGATCTGCCGGATCGGACGGAGTTGTGACGTGCTGCATGCTTTGTTTTTGGCGTATCTTGAAAATCTCTGCTCAAACCAACGCTGTTGGATTGTAAGCCAAGATTGAGTGCCACTATGAGTGGTTACGGACGTTTCCGCCAGCGATGGTCAAGGCCCATGCCATGCATGTCTCGTTCTGGCGTTGCCAAACGTCGGTTGTGTCGAATGCAATATATTTGATTCAATTGCATCTGCAATTGTTGGATCGACGCGACACGCGATTTTCGTCGAGATGCATGTGAACCCAGCCATGCAGTGTATGAATCAACGAATTCTTTATGCAAGGTCATCCGGAAGGATTGCATGATAAGCCCTCTGAGTGGCCGGAGCACATATATACTAATACGCCTAGTAGGTTGCATTTAAACTTCATTCATGCATGTACATGTACGCGGGATACAGAACGTTACGACAATATCATGCATGTTGAATGAATTGTTGCTTGCGGGCGCGGCCACTTCTTTGAGAGGTAGTAGCAGTGACATGGACGTACCCGTGGTGTAGGTGGCCGGAAAGCTTCAAAACTCCATCCGACATCGTGAATCGAGTAGCCGAGACCACAATTGTTGCAAAGGAATTAAGTACATGACAACATAGCACCTTGATATACAGGCGGCCGATGATGCTGCACATCGAGGCATGTCGCAAGCTGTTAATAGTATAAGAAGATATCCACTGCGCATGGCACTCCGGTGAGTCCTTCGATCAATTTTCAGTTTCATTTACCACTATGTCTCGGTGACGCCCTCTTTGCTTACAATGGTCCTTCTATCAGTGTTGTTACCTCATCCAGCGTTTCAATCAGGCTTTGTCTTCCACAGCCACCTCGCTGGTTCCTTCCTTCTCACTCTCTTTCTTTTGTGCTTCCCAATCTGCTCTCGCCTTCGCGTATGCTTCCCGTTGCCGCATGCGCACCTTTTCTTCTAATCTCCGCCGGGCTAGCTTACACTCGGGGTGCGCCCCCGACATTACTTTCTGCAGTCCGTCCAGGACGTGCGTCTTACTCAGGGGGGCGCCGGTCTTAGCCATGGCCATTCCGCTCGGGGTCAGGTACATGAAGCACGGCACGTACGAAACGTCGTAGTGAACGACCTGCACGAAGGCAGAGTTGGACTACGTCCGAAATGGCGAAAATCCTGGGGAAACATGAATAGAGGCGCGTCGCCACAAACCCAACTGACCCCGGAGTGACTCTATTGGGGAGGTACTATACTTCACTAAGCATTCAGCGTGCAAACGAGAATAAGAAAAGAAGTGGAGGCAAAAAGGTGCAAATATTGAGAACGGCCGATCGGCGATGGGCCGTTCTTCCTTTACAGTTTGAATTGAGCCCCGGCTCGAACCAGTGCCTGGACGGTTTCATTATCGAACATTCGTCCTTTTTGAAGGAAGCCCGTTTGCCAGGACGAGACTGCCAAAATCTCACCTCCGGCATCCAGCTCTGGTTGTCGACATCGACGTAGCAGACGTCCAGCCACCAGGACTCTTTTCGCGCCATGTCGTTGACCATTGGGGTCATCGACTTGCACAGCTGGCAGTTCTTCGAGTAGAACATCACCAGGGACGCATGCCTGGAATATGCAAAGTTCGTAATGTCAAAAGAGTTGGGGACCCACGAAAACCCTCTGGAGTAAGCTTCCTGAACGCTTGCTGAGAGAAGTCCAGCCGAAGTATTGCATGGAGGGGCACTCAAGGAATAACGTTTGAGTTGGCGGGAAAAAATAATATCATTGACCAGGCTCAGATTGGCTCATAGGAGCATGCATTGGGAGCCGCGCACACCCGTCAAGAAACAACCCTGCCAACAGTTCCACTCAAAGTCTTCCAGACTTACAGTGGGGAAGAGACTGTAAAAGGTTGACTCAAAACGAGATGATATGTGAAGCCTCACTTTTTGCGCAGCAAGCTCTTGGCCAGCGCCTTCTCCTCCCACGCCGCCACCGACTCTTTCGATGGCGGGCGCTTCTTCCCCGCTGCAAGCAGGCCGAGTTGCAGGCCAAGTTCAAACCAGCAAGTGTTCCTTAAAGTGGGGCGAAAACTTACAGATGGATGCTTCAGGCAGACACAGGGTATGTTGGTAGTCTATCGTTTGCATCTGCCTCATTCTTTCTTCAAGTAATCTGAACTCTCAAAGGTTTGAGGGACAAGAGACTCACTGGCTGCGTGCACCATGTCTCGCACTTCCTCCACAAAGCCCGCAACTAATTCTAGTGGGTTCGAGATGTGGAAGGGTCGTTTCTCCTTGACGGCTCCACCTCGCACAGGGCCGCCCCCAGACGGCGGTCCACCCACACCTCCCTGAGGTGAACGCAACCTTGGGCCAGCCGCCCCTCCTGCTTTCCTACCAGCACCGTCTCTGCTCCGACCACCAGGAACCTCAGTGGCTGGCGCCTTTCTGTCAATTGACCCTTTTGATTGCGCAGAGAAGAGCAGTCCTTGCTGTGTGCCGTTCGGCGCACCAGCTGGTTTCAAGCGTCCCGCCTGTTTCTTCAAAGACTCATGGCTTGTACCCTGTGGTGAGGGGGAAGCTTTGGACTCCGCGTCTGCTTCGGTGCTTCTGACTGACACTGTGAGGAAAGCACTTGAATTCTGGGCACCGCGAACACCTCTTCGACCTCTGCCTCTATAGTGCCTAGATTCATTTGAGACGTCACTCGTTTCGTCTCGTAATTCCCGGCCAGAATTTCCAACACAGTCCTGGCCTTCATCACTCTCGCTGGCCCTTCGTCGAGGTATGTCCGAGAACAGTGGCTTGAGATAGTGCAAACTTCCTCCGGGCTGAAAGGCACTGGCGCAAGACGAGAAAGGGCTGCCCTCAACGGAAGGAGCAATGCTGAGATCTGCACCCTGGCTCCAGAAGCGTGATATGTTCATCATGTTCTGTGACATTCTCTGCCCCTCCTCCTGCCCTTCTACCGTCGTCATGACGTTTAGACGGTGTGTCTTATGCATTAAGGGCACACCACCTTTACCATCGAGCAGGTTCCTGCTTCCGCTTTTTCCGCCACCTCGTGGTTTCGCAACAGACTCTGTCTCCTTCCGGTCCCGTTTTTCCTGACGCACTTGACTAGAGGAGACACCCTGCTTTGACTGGTGAATTGCAGAATGCGGGGTCAAGGTGTGACCGCACCCACTTCCTTCTGCCCCCAGTTGATCGCACAGCCACTGACCACTCAACCAGTTCTTCACCCAGCGCACTGCAACTCCTGCTTGCCCATGCACAACCCAAGGCATTTGACACCCGACTCACACAATAGCCAGAGCCCAACGTCCTCTTTCACGACTCAAATGAATATTGGGGACAGGCATGGGGCGCCAATTGGAGATGCTGAAGCTGATGAGTTTCGGACATTTCAGTGAGAAATACTTGGTGAAAGCACTGAAGCCTGTGAAGGGAGTCTGCAGCCTCAGACTAGATAGTGTCTAGAGTCGGATGAGTCCGAGTCCACATGCAGGATTCCCGTGTGCCACTCGGCCAGAGCCCAGGGGCCAGAAAATGAGGAAGGCGCTCTTGAAAGCTTTCCATGGGGCGGCATTGCGCCACAATGCCCTCTGCTTGGCCAGTTTGGGGCTTCATTTGTTGTAATTGTACTCCTTGAAGCACAAATGCACCTCGCCCAGAGCTCAATTGTACAAAATGTGAGGGATTGCGGGTTGATTGAACTGGAACTGGTGGGTCAGCAGTGCCGGCGGCACAATGCAGCAATCACCATCCGTGCTTCAAATTAAGGTGCGTTAGATGCTGACGTCATGAATACAGCCGCTTCCTGACACTCCGCTCTGTAGGGCACCTCGCAAGAGGCTGCTTGAGGGGATGCTCCACTGGCGTGCACTTGCGATGTGCCCGGCTTTGATGTGGTGTTGTTTGATCTGTGCACCTGATGGAAGCTACCATCAGCCCTATGATGAAACTCCTGGTCTTGTGCCCAAGCATCGCAGATTTTTCGTTGTCTCCCTTGCTTTCACTGCATATATTGATTGTATCAAACCAGTGACCTTGTTTGTGTAGGCCGTACATGTGTCACCTGAGTAAGTCATCAGGCCAACGCTCAATTCTGAATTGGCAATTGAGAGGGATGCCCACACACACTCAATTGAAACCTCCAATGGGTATGTGCAAGTTCTACCGGAGTCCTGTGACATCATTCAAAGAGCACTGTTGTCCAGCTAGCCCGGTGTCCTGCTGACGTAGGAAAGGACATGGTTGATGTAGCACTGACAAACAGCCTTTTGAGTCGAGAGAACTTGATCATTGGTTCAATCAAAGTACACCGTCCGTCTACATTTGTGCAACTCAGACAATCAAAGTGCATCAGCGCACAAGCCCTAGATCAGTTGCACCGCCACCTTCGAGTAGCATCTGCATGGTGCACACCAAGTCCCTCATTGCCCTTGCCTTTTTCGTGGCACTGCTTAGACTGCATCGAGAAAAAGTTGCCACCTCCAACTGGCAGACTGCCAATCTTAAGCATAAGGGCGCAGTTGCGAGCACAGCCGTGTAGGCATAGTGGTGGTAGTTGGACCGCCGGTCAAGGGATGGCCGCAGTTACAGTACCGCCCAAGCTGCTGACGCTGCTTATCGTCCACAAGCTGGGGAGGGTTCTTCTGGGAAGGAAGAAGCGGGGGTAAGGCAAGTCTCCTCCGCTGCTAGTCGCTGATGGAAGCTGTCTCTAACCATGAATACTTCCCCAGGAACTCGTGGTTCCCCTTCCGATTCTTGGAAGTGATATTCGGAGATCAGACCTAGCCTCTGCATATATGTCGACTGAGTGCATACATGCCATCCAGTGTTTGCAAGGGCCAGGCGTTTTGGTGGCACTCCCTTTCTTTTGAAGTCCTTGAAGACACCATCTTTATGCCCTCACCAACAACAGGGCTCCTTGGAAGGTGTGGCAGAGTCTGCCTTGCAGCCTTCTGTGGACGCTGGAGATCCCTTATGTCCTTGACCTGTCTTTGACATTATGGTGGATTCTGCAAAACGTTTCCTGCAGTTTTGGGGAAGGCTACTACAATGGATTCGGTGGCAAGGTCGAACCTGGCGAGACAATCGAAGAGGCTGCAATCAGAGAGGTCAGGCCCACAACCTCCGTTAGTAAAAGCCTACTTATTTTGGGCGCATCAACTTGTTGCTCCCTTAATTGATCACTATGAATTCTGCCCATACCAAGTGAATGTCTGAACCCACGATTAGTGCTGTCGAAGTGACCGTTTGGGTTTTGTGTCCAGATGCGAGAAGAGGCCGGTGTAGATCCGGTGGGGCTGGAGTGTCGAGGCCTCTTGACGTTCCACTTCGATGATCAGGAGCGGCCCTGGGAGGTGAGAGATCGACCCGCTCAGCCACTCCTTTCGCCCTGTCGTTGCTCCATGCGTTTGCGTTTGGTCGCGAGTGGACGCTCTCTCTTTATCGGCACGTAGGTCGAAGTCCTAAACCGAGTCCGTACTTACGTAGATCTCGCGGTTGAGAGGAGAGGCTTTGCGACGCTTGAAAAGATGCAAGGTGAAGAGAAAGTGCCGTCATGGTGTTTTGGTCATTCGTGTGCCTGCCACGAATCAACCCGCCTGGTATGTAAGAAAAGACAAACAAAAACCCAAATTTAAGAGTCTTTAATTTTACGCTCAGTAGTAACGACTGTCCGAGATTTGAAGACGGGGACCGTCGTGAAATTTTCTTCAGGTACACGTGTACCATGCGGCGGATATTCGAGGGGAGCCCTGTGAAACGGACGAGATGGCTCCCGTTTGGTTTGCTGTTGACGATATCCCTTTTGGTAAGCCGAAGACCCTTTCCTCACATTGATCTCGAGTGCACTGGACAAACTGCATCTAGTCGAAGAAGGAGGAAACCCAGACGCTGGCTTGAAGATGCGACGCCTGCGAGTGACTCATACCTTTCTTTCAGTTTTCGCTGCGCTGCGCAATACAGTTTTCGTGAAAAGGTTTGTGTAGGGCACGTATGCAGAAACACGATCTTATTTTCAACAAACCTATGCTCCGTCTCCCTCACCGGTTGCATTCCCTGGATATGATTCGGAACGTGATTTTAAGTATGTTTCGAAAGAAATGACGGGAAGATGGTTGCCGACTTGCAAGCGACGGGTTGTCACGTACATTAGCGACTTCATAAGGTCGACTCCATGGAGTCGATAGCCCACGGCTTACTCGAGGGTTCGCTTGATGTAAGTTGAAGTCAGGCATCATGACTTGTGAGGTCGGCCTCTGTAGATCGAATGTGGGCCGACGATCCCCACTGGTATCCCATCTTCTTGCAAGGCAAGTTCCAACTTACTGTCCTGCTGCCACAATTTTATGCAATTGTTTGCGAAACCTTGCAATGCGTTGCACAGAGGCGTAAGGTGCTTGAATGTAGCACACAGCTATAATCAGTCAAGAAACACGCTCGCATATACCCATTGCGGCCGTTGCTACCTCTGGTCAAGTACCGCTTGACAGCTTGTTTGATTTTTGCAGGGAAGAAGTTTAAAGGCACCTTCCACTTTCAGAATACGCATACTATGACCTCACATGCAGTGCAGGTCCTATGAAAGTGAGGTTGTTGACAGTTGCAAGTTGCCACAGTGATTGCTTACGCAAGTTACTTGAAACCAATCACTGCACGTGTGCTTGCGCAATTATTAATCTCAATCTCCGATACAGAACGATTGAAGGTAACCCTGTACAAGCATTAGCTTTGTTTACACTGCACTATTGCATACCTACGCGCCGGTTAGGCCATATGACAGCTTCTATCGAAAAGGACCGTTTCGACCAACAAGAAGCAATGTAATGGTTCGATGGTGCATTGGTTGATTGTGCAAATGAGGTTGATACGTGCATCAGACATGGCATCATTGCAATCGTAGCCTCAGTCGATTGTCCACTGAGGGCCGCAAACTTGGTCACCGGCGTCATGCACCAATGATGCTTGCGTAGTCCAGCTTTAGGACATCTCTCCGCACCAAACCGGCCCTTGCAGGCTACACTAAGCTGATCTCACCCGTCCCACTACCTTCATGAGAATTAATCAACTGGGACATGCATCATGACTAGGGCTGCATGATCGCTATCAAAAAGATTCTATGCGCTCAACATAACTTAAGGAGCCGCCCGCACTAATTTGAAGTGTGAGAACAAACATGATAAGAGCATGTTCGCAACTCAGTACAGTATCCATGAATCTGGAAGTCGTTCGAGGCCCGCGTAGTTGCATCGCATGAAAGCGCTCACTTGCGGGTTGAACTCCGATGATCATGCAGTTGCTTACCATAATTTGATCACTAAGAGCGAGTCCATTGGAGGGATTTGATGAGATAGAAAGTGGAATGCATCACCCCGAGATTGAAGCAATCCCAGTGACTGAAAAACCATGTGAAAGACATGGTTGGCCCCATCAATGCGGTCCCGCTTGCCAACCCCATCCAATCCCTCGATCATCCTAAGCGTAAAACCGAAACCTCATCATTAGCAGCTAAACCAACCTCTATTTACAACTACCCAGAAGCTGACCGTCCGCTAGTTGCGCTGTTTGCAATGAGAGACTAGCTTTTGAGCCCTACATCACGTGATGGATGCAATGCTTCTTACCTTCCGAATTTGCAGCGCTTGCGCATGTTTTCTGTCGCTTCAGAAACCTTAGCACCTCCTTTCTAATCGAACAGTCTTTGCATTGGCAGTCTTGCGGTAAAGGAAAATTCAGTATGAGAAAGCCTTGCCAGCTCCTAATAATCACTCCGTTTCTTTGCAAAGCGCAAACATCGATAGTTTTCTTTTCCCAGGGTAATTTCTAGTACCCCGTCCCCCTCCTCAGCTTTTCCTTCGAACACCCGTTTTTGCTTGTCTAGAGCAAGTCGCTCCTCCCTTAGCTTCCTCTCCGCATCTTCGCATGCTCGCTGCAAGAAGTTCAGATACACTTACTAAGCCAACTCAGCTCAAAGGACACCCGTGTGTCTAACGTAGTGAACTAGACTCTTAAAAGCATGACCAGAGGTAGACCAAGCTCTCTCCGACTTCATAAAGATTTGAAAGATATGAGTGTCTTCTTATCTGATGCAAGTGCACAAACAGGCTTTGCCTCCTTGTGATGAGCAGAGCAACCTGTCAGGAACAACCTCAAATCTCATAGATAATGGCTTCAAGTCACCCACTCAGTGCGGTGGCTTGACGTACATTGTGCCTCTTGAATCGGGCCAGCGACTCTGAGATGTAGGACACTGACTCCTGAATCCCATCACCTTCCCTGTATGATTCATCCAACATCACCCACCCAGAATCTGCTCTACTACAAGAACCTCACTTGAGTGAACTCCTTTTTGCCTTACAGTCGGTCGTCTAAGATCTGGGACTCTGGCAGGTCGCTGGAGGCTGCTTTCAAGACCATGCCTATCTCCAAATCAGTCTCAAATGGGCATTGCATTACAGTGCTGCTAAGAGCCTGCTGCTGTTCAGAACCCTAGCGTTTTGAAGCTGGACATTGCTGGAAGTGACTACAACAGCAGGAAATTCTGGGGCTTTCCACTTAGCGACCCGGAAGATAAGCAAGTGATGTATCGAGCGACCCAACCATGTAAGGTTCTCAGGAAACTGTCAGATGTCCCAGCCTAACAATGACCTCGCCAAATTACCATACATGGACATACATGAGGGCCTGAACAAGCTTGAACGGCAGAAGGATGTCCAGAAAGAGGGTGCTGCGCTCATTGGCAGAGCCTACCTCTCGTCGCTCCAGCTCCCTCTTCCATGCAGACTCTCGCTCTTCCATTTCAAATTCCCGTTCTTGAAAATGCCTGTGAAAGTCCTTTTCTCTTGCCTCTTGCTCCTCTTTCTCTTTATTCAACTGATTCTTTAATTTGCCCACAAAATCGCTGATCATATTGTACGTCGGATCTGACATCTTTCCTGTTGTCAGGCCAGACAATTGCTTCTCTTTGCTTGATTGAAAGCTCTCCTGGATGCTTGCAGCGGTTGCACAGGATTCAAACAGTCCCCCAACAAATCAGGCCTTGGTGGCCACAGCCTCAGGACAGCTCGCACCTTTTCGCTCTTCTGCAGATGCTGCATTTGGAGAGCTGACCTTCACTGTCAGACATGGTTTCTTTAGACGAATTTGCAAGGATTCTTCCTGCCAAAAAATTGTGGAACAGTGGGGTACCTATACGTACGGCCCAAATCTGGATCATTAGCGCCACAATGTCAAATTCAATGACAATGTATCCGTTGTTCCTGCTTGAAATGTTACGAGATTATGGCCGAAGTAGATATTCCAATCAAACGGTGGTCATATGCAACCATTCTTGCCAGTTTCCTTCTGACATCAACTGGTCAAATAAATACCCACACCTAGCGCCATGCCAGTGGACTAGAACCCATTCTGACTCGCAAGAGCAAGAAGAGCTTTTGCACTGCATCGGGGTCCAGGTTTACAAAAAGGGGCGGGCAGTCGTTGTGGTTCGTTGCTATCCATCCAGCACATCAAGAAGGACCGCCGGTGGTAAGAGAAAGGACTCTCTTCTAATGGGTGAGTGAGCCTTGTCTTGCTTGACTTTTGGATGCAATCAGCTGGTGATTGACATCAAAGTTTCATTATCATGTTTTCGAGATTCAAAGAGACTTACAAGGTTCTCTGACATCGCTGGGCAAGATCTTTCAAGCTGCAATCTATCAACATTAGCGTGTAATTAAAGAGTTCCATTTACCCTTGATTTTAATAGCGTCTCTAATCAAGTGGGGATGCTCGTCGATTTGTGTCAACTTTCTGCTTTTAAGGTTCTTACATTTGTTGACCCGACTTGGGGTACACTGGTCGCTGCATTTTGATGTGCTTCATCGGTCCTCCCTGTAGCCCACACCATTTTGCCTTCGGTAGACTTTTGATCACTTGCAGCAGATTGGGTGGTGCCTGGCCATAGGAATTAGAAGGGTGAAAGAAGGCTCTCCGTCAAAATCCTGTATATGCTTTCTTCTGAAGAGATGCGTCTCATTTGAGACGTGCGGATCTTCTTAAGACCATTTGTTTTAAGACATGTATATTGGACTCTTGCTAGACTTGATACTGATTAGGGTTTGTAGAAACATTCCAAGTGCCTCTCAGTATCGCTTAGAGTTTATGACCACTAGCAGAAGCTTGTTCACAAGGGTCAGCTGAAAATTGTTTAGAAAAGACCATCGTACCCCAAAATGGTGGTCATTGTTGATGATTCTCTTCATTCACTCTGAAGGACTCTGTCAACAAGTTGGGTGGCAATCAGAGTCCACTTCATTCAAAACGTGCTAGGTTGAGCTTGTCAGTGCAATCAAAGTTGTTTGAAGCAGGAAGTGCCAAATTGTTGACAATTCTCCTGTTTCGGTCATGTCTCAGGTCCCAAAGAGCTCAGTGGTGATGCCTAGATGGCTGGCCGTAGCATAGCAGGCAGAGGGCTGGGCAGCTATGGGGTGGATCGCCGCTTTGATGGCGATGCCAGACCGCCTTTTGACGAGCCGCCCAACCCTCGGGCGTGGCCTGGCGGAGGCGGGGGCAGGAGTGGGTTCAGCAGGGCTGGGAGAGGTCCTCCGGTATGCTTCAACTGCCAAAAGCCAGGGCACATGCGAAGCGCCTGCCCGAGTGCCCCCACTGGCGGACGCTTCTCTGGCCCCGCAGCGGAGCGGGGGTCAATGCTGAGGGACGCGCGAGAGCTCGAGTATGGGGACAGGGACTCGGGGTTCCCCCAACAAGGACGGCTCAACGGCACGACACTTGGTGGGCCGCCAGAGAGGTGGCACAGGCCTGGGGATGAGTATGCTGGTGCCCACTTCAATCCCCCAGGGGCAGGGCCGCCTAGGGGGGGAGGCGGCAGGGGGGGGTGCTACACGTGTGGACAATCGGGACACTTTGCAAGAGAGTGTCCTAGCAGGAGGGAGCCAGCGGGGCCCCCCGGGCGCAGAAATGAGGAGGAAGATTGGCGGAGCCCCCCTCGAAAGGCCGGAGTCAATGGGGTCGCTCGGAAGGTGTGGCTCTACGAAGACCTGGAAGGGAAGCTGCGGGGGCCCTATGACCTGGAGCAACTCCAAAAGTGGCTCCAAAGCGGCCACTTTGAAGTCGACCAGATTGTCTGCGCTGAGGGCAGTGTGCAGCGGACCACCCTCGGGCGAGTTCTCGGCCTGCCGCCACGCCAGGATCCTGGCCCCCAGTCACGGCCGCCGAATGCTCCGTCCATGCAGAGAGAAGATCCCCCTTTCCATGCAGCAGACAAACCCCCCCCGCCGCGGAAGTCTCGTTTCGATAGCTGGTCCTCCCAGGTGCCGGCCGAGCCCTCTGGCTGCCCTCCGCCTGGCTTTTCCCCTGCTGCACCAATGTTACCCATCAAGTCCGCTCAGCTCCCGAGACTGCACATACCTGACGGCCCCTCCCCTCCAGTACCAGGACCCCCGCTATCGAGCACGCCGCCACCTGCGGACACTCCTTCAGTGGCAGCAACCCCGTCCATCGTTAGTAGCATCTCTCCTAGTCCCGCAACCAGCGTCAGCCCCCACCCACACGGGTTTGCTTTCCCTACACCCCCCGCAGCTCAATCGCCCGCAACGCATGGGCGGCCATCTCAGGCGTCGCAGCCAAGCGAGAACCCTGGCAAGGAACACCAGCCTGCAGTGTCGGTGTTGCAAAACGGACAGGCTTGGGGTAATGCGGTCGCGGTGCTAGAAAAAGAGACCCCGACGCCGCACATCCAGTGGGAGAACGGGTATGATGGGACGTCCGACTTGTCGGGGAGTGAGCCGGGAAGCCCGATGCACATGAGCCCCCGCGCTGCGCTGGGGCAGCAGCTGCTGGATCAGCTGGACTCACCGAAGCAGGAGATCTCCAGGAGGGTGGAGCGCATCCTGCGAGACGCAGAGCTTGGGGATGAGGCGCCAGTGGAACAGCGAATGGACGTTGTGATTGGTGAGCGTGCTTCTCCTTGGAAGCTCCCAGATATATGACGAGGTTTTTGTCCAAGGGTATAAGCAGAGAGTAAGTAAGGTGATGAGCAGCATGGCAGTGGTGTTATGGTGTCGTGAGGCTGAGGCGTAACTTGAAGCCAACCCGTACTTGCTGAACTTCAAGTGAGTAATCTGAGTCTCATGAGCAGGCAAGATATGTTCCAGTCAAGCACTACACTTATTTGAGAACGCGGCGTGAGCAGATAGAGGTTGTTGTCGCTTGGAAACAGCAGACACCACGTTTTATTTCTGAAAAGTATTCGACCGTATTTGGTTTTTTTGTTCGCAGGCATTCTGGGCCGCAGGTTGCTGGACAGAGAGGGCAAGGAGGAGAAGGAGATGAGGAGCTTCGGTGAGTGCAAATGCTTCTGATTAGGGAAAATGTTGCTCTTTGGGTGCTCCATCTGTCAGTTCTGGGTGGTAAGTTGAAACAAGGATTCACCTGGGTGACAAAAGAAGGGAACATCAAAAGTCGCCAATCATCCTTGAAGAAAAGTGTCCTTCAAGGGTGACGTTGAAGAGGAATGCGGTGCCGAGTACACTACGAGGTGCTTCCAAGTTTCTTGCTGTTTCAGTAGTCTTTCTTGTTGCTAAGCTTATCAGTTGAGTAAACAAGGACTTTTTGATTCGCTCCAGCTTCACAAATTCTTTGTCAAAATTGCTCATTGTGTAGTTTGTTCCGCTCTGTCTTTCCGCTTTCCTCTCATGTGACAATTCGTCCTTAACCTCATCCTCTTCTCCAGTGTATGGGTCTCACGCTGAAGTGGAACCAGAGGTCCCCATCGTCTCTGCCTGGAAGCATGGGTACGGCTTTGGCGAGATGGTCGCCGCAGAGGCCCGGGAATCCAGCGCTGCCCCCTCGAACGAGTTCAATCTGGACCCCGACCTTTTTTACCATGCTTACGGACCCGGAAATAGTGGCAAGGGCGGCCAACAATTCTACCACGACGAGGAGGCGGCTCTAGGGGAGCCCGACCATGAGGGCGGGGCGCCAGTCTACGAATTGGACAGGGAGCGGGAGAAGCAGGACCCCGCAAAGTGGCTGCTCCGGGGGGGGGACTGGAAGCTGGAGAACGACCCCCAGCTGAAGCTAGACGACGAGACTGTAAACCCACCTCCGCTTTGTAAGTACGTGCTGAACCGGGGGCTGCCGCTGTGTGGGGAGGAGGCTCCTGAGGTCGATCCGGAGCTGGGGGAGGGGCCAAAAGACCCGAGGCTTGGGGGCTCATTCAGGGCGGCAATGCAAGAGGCAGTGCGGGCCGACTTCGCGAAACTAGAGGTGCCAGCGTTCGGGCAGGGGGGGATCCCGGCCACGCTGCTGAAAGCAGCGGAAAAGGCGCGGGCGAGCCGCCCTGTTACGGCCTCCCCGAGCCCGTCAATAACATCACCCACGGAGAACGTTCGGCCGCCGGTTCCCGCAAGAAAGATCCCGAAAAAGCCCGGTGCTGTCGTAAAGAAAGCGGGAGTTTTGAAGAAGACGCCTTCAACTCCGGGACTGGCAAAAAGTGAGGCGGCAACTCCGTCTCCGTCTGGGGCAGGGTCCGAGACGCCAGTTCTGGCCAGGCTCAAAGTCGAAGCGGGCGAGCAGAAAGCGGGCGGGAGGTCGGAGTCTCCTGCAGCGCGGGCGCTCGCCAACGGGCTCCCTCGAAAATCTTCCCAGCTGGCATCCACTCCCAAGGACTCTCCCAAGGACACGCCAAGGAAGGCAAGGGCTTCCAAATGGGACGAGGGCAAGCCAGGGATGAAGCCAGCGGAGCGGCCCCCAAAGAAGATGAGCCTGGCAGAGGCGGTAGAGGCGGCAAAGCGGGAGGCTTCGAAGCTGGGGCCGGAAGAGGGGCAGTGGTTTTACTTGGACGGCCAGGGCTTGCCTCGGGGGCCGCACTCCCTGCCCCAGTTGCGGGTCATGGCGTCACAGGGCAAGATAATGGAGGGCATCAGTGCCTGGCGCATGGCTGACGACACCTGGACTCCGATCACCAAGCAGCCGCTTACCCGCACCCCGCCTCGGTTCCCGCTTCCCTCGGGGCCATTCACACCCGGCCCGCCCCCGCCAGGCTATGCTGGGCCCTGGCCCCGGGCTCCGTCACTGGGAATGCCCGCCTGGCAGCCTCCGCGGAGGGGTGTGCCTTTCCAGCCGCCTTTGCCGCCGGGGCTGCCTCCTGGGGGGTCGGTAACGCCTTCCCGGAGCAGGTGTGAGGAGCCCGCCAAAGTGGGGAAGGCGGACGAGAGGAGTGTGCCGGCGCAGCTGGTGGCGATGGTGCGGGGGAAGCTGCACGAGCAGGTGGTCAAGACGGCGCGCACCAAGGTCCTGGACGCCGCCATCGATGCTGCGCTCGGGGCGTGGTTGCAAGCGAAACTGGGTGGGCCTCTTGCCCCAGAGCCAACGGAGCCGGAAGCTCCAAGGAGGCGGGTAGGAGAAGTGGAAACCGCTGGAGAGGATCTGACAGACAGCGCGTCTGCAGCAGTTCCGAGCGAGGGGGGGACAGAGCAGGCGGAAGCAGCGCCCCCCCAGGAGGAGAGGCCGGCGTCGGCAGACGCGGCTGGACCGCGGGAGCCGTTTGCGAACGAGGCGGAGGACCCGGAGGCATTGCGGTCGCTGGAAAAGTTCCTCAAGAGCCGGCGGTCCATTGCGTACATCTTCCTGGATGCGTGCAAGTCGGCGCGGGGGGGCATGGACATGGCGCTGCTGGCGCGCTATGCGTGCGTGTGCAAGGGCTTCCGGAAGGGCGCGGAACTGGCCAAGCTGCGCATGTTCAAGGCGGACTTCTCGGGCCTTGCCGAGCGCTGCAGCGATGCTGCGCTCAAGTCGCTCGAGGTAAGGCTACTGTTCCTCTGGATTCTGGATAGCTCATGGTATTTGGCCTGCTGCAGGCCAAGTCAATTGCAGACTCGTATTTGTGGCCCGACTAGTGCGCCCTACCGCGAGTGAGTTCGGCCGAAGAGCATTGCGTTATTGCTGTTCCCGGATGTTCTTTTGCAGAAAGTCGGCAGCCGGAGTTCAGTATGCTTTGCAGAGTGTCTGTCAGCGGTCGCAAGCATTTTGGCCTTTCCTAGCAAGGCAGCGGGAGGCCCTTCCTGCTGTCCGTCGTCGAAATTCCATTCGTCCCCGGTCTTCAGCGCCGAAAATAATGTCCCCTCTCCATCCGTAAGTCCCTTTTCCTCTTCTCCAGACTTGCGGGGAGGGCCTGGTCAAGTTCGTGTACCTGAACGGCTGCGTCAATGTGACCCCCGAGGCCGTCGAAGACCTGCTGCGCGCGCAGCCCAGCATTCGCTGCGTCGACATCCAGGGCTGCGTGCAGCTCTACTCGCTCGCGCGCAGCACGGCGCACATCAAGTGGCGCAACCTGCCGGAGGCGTTGCTAGAGGTGCCGGGCGGCGCAAATGCGCTGCCGCCGGAGCTCTTGGAGGACCAGCAGAAGCGGCGCGAGAAGTTCGCCAAGGCGCGCCAGCTGCGCGGCATCGAGCGCATCCTGGACGAGATTAGGAAGCTGGACGAGGCCAAGATCTTCCTTGTGCCGGTGAGCAGGGTTTGGGAAAGTTTTTGCTGTTGTCCGTGGGACAGCTCCAGGAACCAGCTCGTCAGGCACTTCAGCTTGGTGGACGACTGCACCCTTAATAAAGTGCTTGAGATTGACTTCTCTGTCAGGCTCTCGCAAGTCTTCTCTCAATGGACAAGATGGCCTCCACGAGCTTATATACGAGCTTATTTACGAGCTTTGGATATACTCAAGTCCTGGAAGAGGGATAGTCTTCATACGACGCTCCTTTCGTGACAACGTACTCCGCATCTTTCATCAAAGTAACGAAACGGTTGTTTGCTGATGATGTGCCAGGTGTCCGAGGAGCAGTACCCCAACTACAGCAAGGTCATTCAGCGGCCCATTGCCCTGGTGACTATGCGCCAGCGGCTCAAGGGGCGCTACCTCCCGCTTGGGAAGGGAGTCGACCGCTTCAGAGAGGACATGGACCTCATGTTTGACAACGCCAAACGGTGAGGCGGCTCTCTCGTTCGCTCGTTGGTGTTCCATTTTTGTGCCGCCGAAACTTGCACTGTGCAGCTTTCCCGACAGGTGTAAGATGCAAATTTTGGAGTGGAGTGGGATCCGGGCTTTCCAGATGAGTAGATAGCGGGGCCTCAATTCAATCGATCTCTGGTCTCTTGCGCGACTGAGCATGCCAAGTAAGTTGCCTGCTACTGACATACGCGAATGTGGTCGTACCTTACGTTCATGCTTTTAAATGTCACCTGATTTCCCTCTTCTCGACCCCCCAGGTTTAACCGCGAGGGCACGTTCTACTACAAGGAGGCAGTGCGCCTGCAAAAAGTGGCCGACAAGTTGCTGGACCACTTAGAGGCGCGCGTTCAGGGCACGCTCGACGGCACCGTTCCCGTCCGCAAAGTTTCGGACCGCCGCGGCGAACGCCCGCCGCCCCTCCCAAAGCCCGCGGAGTTGGACCTGGCCGTACAGACGCGGCCAGTGAAACCGGTCAAGACCCCCCGGGGGGTCGCCGATGCAGAAGCGCTCCCGTCGATATCGGCGTCGTCTGTAGAGGAGTCGTACCGAGCGGGCATGGAAGAAGGGGCGAGGGAGGGCGAGCCGTTGAAGAAGCGGAAAGAGAGGGAAGAGGAGAGGGAGGAGCCCGAGAGCAGCAAGCGGCCGCGGGAGGACAGCGACGCGGAGAGCAATCGGGCTCGCGGGAAACGGCCGCGGGAAGACGAGGAGTCGGAGGATTACCGGGGGCTCGAGCGGCGAAGGACGGACTCTGCAAAGCGGCTGGAGGCCGAGGGGAAGCGGCCGGTGAGTGCGCCGCTGCAGTGGGAGCGGGACCAAAAAGGGAAGCGCACGGGGATCAAAGTCCCCCGCGTGGACTCGCGCGGGGTGTGGTCGCAGGCGCTGGTCGAGACGGAGCCGATCAGGCGGGCGGCTGCGCAGCGGGCGCGGCAGAGGTGGAGAGATGAGGAGAGCGAGAGCGAGGCCGAGGAGTGGGAGTCGGAGAGCACGGACGAGGAGCAGGACGTGGAGGCGGAGGAAGAGAGCGAGGCGGAGAGCGAAGTGGGGGAGAGCGACGCGGTGAGGGGCTGGCTCAAGGAAGCACTGAGTTGGAAGCAAGAGCTACGGATCCGTTACAGGGCTGTTAAAGTTTTCGAAACTCGTTAGCTAAAGCCTGTGGCTCCGGAGCTTTACTGGTGACGTTTCCTTTTGTTTGACTTTGCTGGAAGAATTCAGGGGTTTTCAGTCGTTGTTAGCATGAGAGCAAGCACGCTGATGAAGGGTGAGCGGAAAGCGAGTGATTTAACGCAGAAGTCCTCCCTCTCTGTTTTCTTAACTCCGGCTTCCAGATCTAGTCCAGGCTCAAGGTAACGTGCCACTCGCTCTTCAACAGATGCACCGGTTTTGTCGAACCCACTTCTTCTTCGAAGCGATTAACTGGAAGGAGCCTCACTTGCGCACTGAGCATTGTCAGTGCGCACCGCATCGGCCGTTGCGCTGACCAGCTTCTGATCTTCCAGGAGGATGCGCTGAGCGACGAGGAGCCGGAGGACCACACGGCGTGGGTGATGGAGGACGACCTGGCGGACCGCACCAACTGGGGCGCCAAGATGACGAAAGCCACCATGGTCCCGCCGGTGTCGCGCAAGTACGAGCTGATCGACGAGTACCGCATCGTGTCCGACGAGGCCATGGTGCGCGACAAGATGCGCGCGCAGTTCCCGGACTTCATCCTGAACAAGCTGACGCTGCGCGCGGAGACGGGGCACACCGCGGAGATCATCGTGCACCCGCGCAAGGCGCGCAAGATACTCGGGGAGGAGGTGCTGGAGCAAGAAGTGTACGGGATCGACCCGTACACGCACAACCTGCTGCTCGCCACCATGTGCAGCCTGCCCAAGGTCAAGGCGCCCAAGGTCATCGTGTCAGACGAGGAGCGCCGCACCTTCATCGAGCAGGTACGGCCAAGGGGAAGCCAAATTCCGTTACTCAAAAGTGTTGAGGGGATGTCGTGCTTGGGTCTGAAAAGGCAATAGTTTGACGTTGTGATGCAATGCCGGGTTCCATTGTTCCCGTTGCGCTTACAAGGTTCTCTTGTTCAATGAGTTAGCTAGTCAGCGAGACATGGCGTGACACGGTCTGCGGCCTGCTCTTCCCCGCTGCTTCAACTTTCGCATCTTGGATCGATGTTTGAACCCACTCCCGTTGCTTCGGTAGACTCACGCGCTGTCTTCAGTCGCTGACGGTGCCACGTAATTTTCGCTACAGCCGCTGCTGATGGCGCTGAACCGTGCTGCGGCCGCGTACACGGGTTACACCAAGGTGCCCGAGTCGCTGGACCTGAAAGTCATCGTCCAGGTGGTGGCCAAGGAGGCGCACGAGGCGCAGAACCAGCCGCTGAAAGAGTACGCGCTGGCGCTGCTCGAGGCAATGGAGAAACGGCCGCTCGACAAGTACCTCGCATACCGAAAGGTGCGAGACGGCCCCGCAGATGCGCTGTGGATGGAAGTCTTGTGTGGAGCTTGAGTGATCTTGAAGGAGACATTCCTGCAAAAGCCGTTGCTTCTCGTAAACGTACCAAGCTCAGATCGCTGCGTCCGCCGAGCATTGCTCCAGTAATCGCTCCCTGGTCGAAGAATATTGGGTTGGGAAAGCGGGCGCGTCTGAGACTCCTTTACCAAAACGAAGTAAGCGAGTGCTTTTACCAGCAAGACCGCCTGTACAACGGTTTGTTGGGGGAGCCCGTCTGACTCCTGTTTGCGCGCAGGGGCTGGGCGTGGTGTGCAACCGCACGGGCATCTGCAAGGACGACTTCGTGGTGGAGTTCCACGGGGAGGTGTACCCGCCGTACCGCTGGTTCGAGAAGGAGGATGAGATCCGGCGGCTGCAGAAGAAAGAGGTCGCGCCCGAGTTTTACAACATCATGCTCGAGCGGCCCAAGGTGAGACCACGCCCCAGCAGCGCGGGGGACTCTGTCGTGCTAACAGAGTGACGTACTGGGAATCGGTTTTGCTGCTTCAACCGCTGCAACTTTCGTTGCACACAAACAGTCACATCCTTCTATCGTTCTGAGGGCAAGTGCTACTTTAAGGTAGTTGTGGATCAACCATCCTTCCGAAGGCTGGTTGCGGGATCCGGCAGGTCGAACGGGTATGCAATTACCGCTGCTGTAGATTTTTTAATATGGTAGGCCACTGTGGTCTCCCTGTGTTCTAGCAGCCCTTGCGCTGCCGGAAGAGTGGAGGGAGAAGTCAAGGGCTGCCTATCGTAAAAGCGGGTTGTTGACTTGTCGCTCCACTGGTGCGTTGCTGTACGCAGAAGGACCTGGGCGGGTATGACTTGCTGGTGATTGACGCGATGCACAAGGCCAACTTTGCGAGCCGGCTGTGCCACTCGTGCACTCCGAACTGCGCCACCAAGGTGACGGCCGTGGACGGACACTACATGATCGGGCTATACGCCATCGAGGACATTCAGCCCGGGGAAGAACTCACATTCAACTACCACTCCGTCACCGAGGTGAGCCAATGAAAAGTTCTAGCTCCGTAGGTAGGATAAACTGTTTTCTTTGAGATTATCTTTCAAGAGCTTCCTTTGGAGGTGTGGTTTTGCCAGGTACGTGATCGGCTGCTTGTGACGGGTTCGTGAGGCATCACTCCGTTTCTGCCGCAAAGTGTGGAAGCAAAAATCCGTTGCTTGTGGAAGCGGTTTGCCAAGTTCCCGTCGCTTTCTAGACAGTTGAGGCCCTAACCCCATTTTGAACAAGCTTGTCAGAAGTTCGAAATACTGGCCGGCTGGGGGCTGCTCTCACGCTCTGTGCGAAAGCATTCGTTGTCCGGAGATCCTCCAATACCAATCTCTAGAGTTTAGGGTTTTAGGGTTTCAGGATTATAGGCTTTTATGCTGACAGCGCACTCGTCGCGCCCCTGGTGCAGAGCAAGGAGGAGCACGAGCACGCGGTGTGTTTGTGCGGCAGCCGGCAGTGCCAGGGCAGCTACCTCAACTTCGCGGGCAGCACCAGCTTCCAGCAGGTGATGAACAAGAGCCACGGCGTGCTCAACCGGCACCACCTGCTACTCGCCGCCTGCCAAGACCCCACCCTCACTTCCACCGACATCGAGGACCTCGAGAAAGCCGGCTTCAAGAGCTCGCTCCTCGACGGGCTGCCGCCCTGGGCCGTCAAGTATGCTGCGCAAGTGGTGAGGCTGTGTGTTTCTTTTTTTTTTTAACTCGTCGTTTTCTAAGCTCTGGGTCAGGCAAGCGTAGGAGACACACATCAAATGGAGCTTCTCTGGAAAGGCTGTCAACGGGTCACCGGCAGTCTGCACACATCTTTTCGCGACACCCAAGAATTGATCTTGGAGCTGATGGAAAGCGTCCGATTGTGATTACTGCTGTCTTTCATTTGCAAGCGACACGGTAAGCGTACTCTGGCGTCATTAGTTGAGTGTTTTCTTCAAAGCGCTGTCCACACCTTAGACACCGCAAATCATCGCGCTGCCGCAAGCATTTGACTGGCCGGTCTCCTGTCTTGCCAGGCGCACTTCATCTTCTACGAGCGGAAGGCGCTGCCGGGGGAGCTGCTGGCGCATAACAAGCGGCACAAGCGGCGGCGCGGCGGGGACAGCGATCCAGAGAAGCAGGCCGCGCAAGACGAGGCGGAGGGCGTCGAGAGCCAGCGCTTGCAGAACCTGGCCATCACTCTCGACAAGGTCCGGCGCTTTCACCGTTGTTGCGCGAGGTCCAGCTGCTTTATGCATCCAAGCATAGCCCCGCTCGCTACCTCTTATGGAAATGTTCATTCCGTGCGCTCCTGATTTCGCTCTGTTCTGTCCGGTTTCTTGGCATTTAGCAAGCGCCTTAGAAGCTCGCTATCACGCCCGACAAGGTCCCTGAGCTGGAGCCCTTCCTTCTCATTCCTAGCTTTGTGACGAAATTTGGATATCATTGTTCACTGTCAAGTACAAGTTCCTTACTTGGTATGCAATGCGTAGCAATAACTTTTTGGAAGGCGTAACTATCAACCTGCTAGGGCTCTGCCTCGACAGCACGAAATAATGTTCCCCATCCCTCTTGGTATCCATCCCTTCTTAGGTGCGCCACTGTCTGACTGCCCTCTGCGGTTGCCCCGCCACGGAGGCGCCTGCCCCCTTACGGCTGCTGTCCCCCGGAGAGGTGGTGCAGCGGCTATGGACGGCCGACGATTCGCTGGTGCAGCAGATCCGACGGTACCTGGAGCTCCACGTGGACGATATGGGGCGGCTGGCGCCCATCCTGGAGGAGCTGCACGTGCAGCGACCACAGGAGACGGAAGAGGGGCTCTCAGCCATGCGGGCAAGCCTCCTCTGGTGAGAATTTTCAAGCGGTCAAAGTGACTCATGTGAAAGTCTGAGTCAAACCCTGGATGCATAAAAGAATCACAGGCGTCTAATACTAAGAGTCTCAACGGCGCGTTGGACAGCCACAGTGGGGGTTTTGGGGTTGGTCTGATGTTGCTAGTAAGCACAGGGGTATTTGTTACTCGCAGTTTGCTGCTCATATTTGTGGCCTAGGCTGCCACTCTGCACATAAAGAAACCTGCACGACACATCACTAGCTGGACGTTGCGATGAAACAGGCTGGCTGGCCCGCTCTTAGAGGGATTCTCAGAGAAGCAACGGGACACGTGCTCAAGCAAGATTGGTCTGGGCTGTTCCTATTGATTGCTGCTGCCTTATCCTGGGCACAGCAAAGTGTGCGCTACTTACGACACCGTTTTGAATGACAATTGCCCGGCCTATCGTGCAGGTTGCGCGACGCGCTCATTGCACTGGACATCAAGCCCACTGCGCGGCACGACGCTGCGGCGGACCTGCTCACCATGTACGCCGCCACCAAGGACTTCTTCACACATGCGGTGAGGCCCGCACCACTCCCGTTTCGCCGCACTCTGCGTGTGGGCACCTAATCCTTGCTTGCGCAGTTGCCTCCTATGCAGTGTTCCGCACATTCGCATCCGTCAGCACGGACTATCAAGTCCATGTAAGTAAGATTGGAGTGTCCAGCGCTAGTGGTAGGCCTCCAGCTTATGTAGTACGCCAAAGACCGCAGTACTGCTGAGGAGCTGACATGGCCCCTCCTGTCCGGCCTCATTTGCAGGACTACGTGGCGAGCAGCTTCGAGTCGGAGCCGGTGACAATCGTGGCCATGGACCTGGGCGTCAAGGAGTCGAGCTTCCCGCCCAAGACGGTGCGCAAGGCGTACAAGCCGTACTTCGTGTGGGGGCAGCTCATCAACTGGTACAAGCAGTCGGTGGCCGACCCTGGCGCCACTCTCAACAACGTAAGCCTGTTGCGGTTTCCAAGGGGCTTTTAAGAGCTCCCTAGAATAGTTTCTGTGGCCCCTGACTTTTGCATCACGCGCCTCTCTGCAATAATTCGTTAGTGGGTCGTCACGCTTTTCTGTACATGGTATTCTCAGCGTTGCTTTTGGTGCATAGTGCATTCAGCTGTAACTGTGGAGGGCACGAGAGCCAGGATTTGTGCACTTTCGCGGCTTTCTCATTCGAGTGCGATCGGCTCCCATAAGATTCGTTTCAGGAGCATACCGGATGATGGGGTTGCGAGAAGGAATGTCACGAGGGTCGTTGTGTTTTGGATTTCCCTTGTTATGACGCAGTTTGCTTTCAGGCTGATATCAGATTCCCAGGATCCCCTGTGTTCCGCACGCTGACCCAAGCGGCGATTGAGCTGTGCATCTCTGCCCGCAGGTGCGGCGTGGGTGTTTGACGCTGCCTGACCCCGGGTCCTGCTATTCGGCGACTGCCAAGCAGGCCATCCCCCGCGGTTACGGCCGCAAGCAGAGGGCGCGCATGCTCGACAAGTACATCGTGAGTACATTCCGGTGATCGAAAGCCATCTTCTGGTCAACAAGGCCTTTTCGCTCGAAGTGCTATCTTGTGGGCGCCTCCTTCTCACCAGCTGTGCTGAAAAGTTGCTGTCATTCGATCTTGATCTGCTTACTGCTGCTTTGAGGCGTTTTGAACGCGGAGTCTCTGACGCATCTTCCTGACTGGTGCAGACGAACAAGGTCCAAGGTCCGTGGCCGAAGCAGGAGCAGCACTGGCTGTGGAGCCACAACATCCGAGGGTTGTACGGCACCCCCTGGTTCGACGCTATTCGGGCAGGGCGAGCCGTGGATTCCGACCTGGTGCATTGGCTGCGCACAAGGCCCGTCTTCGAAGGCCCTTATGATCATGGCCACTGAGGGAGGGAGCTGCCATACATGCATAGGAACTGTAGAAGAGGAGCGGTTGCCTTTGAGCACGTTGGTAGATAGACATGCAAGAAGTGGATATAGCAGGGACAGATTGAAGCCTGAAAAAAGTCATAGAATAGTCATTTAGTAATCGTGGATCAAAAAGGGATCGACTTTGGTGCATAGAATCTTCACAACTATTGGGAATCTTCGAGTCCTATTTCGAATCGTTAAAAGCAATGGTCATGTGAACTGTCGCAGACCACAGCGTCGTTTGCAGCGCTCCGTGAATCAAAGGTTTCATACGTGGAACCATTGCAAGCTCAAATTATTTCATTCATGAGTAGCAATATAGGGGCATGATATCTATCTGGCATGAGCACTTCGAGCAGCAGCCATTCGAGACCGGGCTGCATGCTAATCAGTCGCCATCACGTATGCACCATTCCTATATTATCCCTGATCCGTCATGTGCAGCGCAAAGCTATAGCTTTAGTAAGAGCTGAATCTATTATGTGCATGAAGCTGTACTACGAGCTCACGAAGTGTTCAACAAGTATCATGGATTTGTCAATTGCTGTAGCGACTTCGATAACAAATCCCAAAATCGGTAGTAACACACTTTGCGTCCCGGCCATCATGGATCAAAGGAAACGAACATGCACTCATGGACTTTCTTGCTGATATTGATGAAGCGTCTGGATTCTGGTTTGAGTGCTAGTTGAAGAGACGCAACTGCATGTTGCAGAAGACTGACTTACTTGCATCCTAACTTGATCTTACGAACGGTTAGTCGAGAAGAATGGGTCAACGCGCGCACTGTACCGTCCGGTCCTACCTTTCAGTACTGTACATGTGATAATGTAGACAAGGTGCTCCAGCTTACACAAGCTCCTCCCCGGATGCCCTTTTGTGACCTTTGTGCGGACTGCCGGACCCCCGTCGAGGAGAACTGTTATCAGACCTTTCCCTATGGTCTTCCGCATAAATTACGCCTCGATCTCTGATATTTAAGCCCGGGGTAAGCACCTCCGCAGGATCAAACCTGGAAGCCCCCGACTCATGATTTCTCCGAGAGCCAACTATCAGTGGCGAAACGTGCCCATTTTCCCTCAACTTTGTGATCATCGAAGCCCGCTGTGGCTCCTCTGCTCTAGCTGCCTCAAACAGAGGCAACAAACTCCCGCTGGCCGTCGGCAGCAGATCCTGAGCACTTTTCGAACTTCTGTCAGAAATGGCCGCAGTGGGCAATGGACTTTCTTTGCATTTGGCACGCCGTTGCTGATACTTGGCTGCGGTGTACCAGAAACCCCCCGCCGTATTGATGGTTATGCCCAGGATATTCAATGGACTGAAGTCGCCCTGCCGAAAGATGAAGAAGCCGACAAGCTGCAAGCACACAAACGAAGCTTAGAAACAATCACAAAAGATTTGACAAGATGCCGAGAAATAGATTCAACCCTAAAGGCTACAAGGATCATGCCAAAAGGCCTTCTCCTTCATATGTCAGAACGAATGTTCTTGATGCGCAGCTTACATACAAGTCGCACGAACCTCCCTTAGAATGCATAGGGTTGTTCTTCCCCATCATTGCCGCGTGACCACTCAATGCGATTGAACCAACTTATGGCTTCGCTGTAAATCACTCACGGTAGCCACAACGCCTTTGAGAGCCCCCACGACCGTGGTGGTTAGCGCAGAATTGACGAGCGTGCACAGGAAGAGGCTGTAGTTGAGCAGGACGCCGATGAAGAGCGACACAATAAGGTTGAGGAGGAAGTAGGAGCCATGCGTGGCTGCGGTGGTGAAAACTGCTGGAACTGAGTCGTACACCTCGCCCGTGACACAGATGAGCACCACCAGCACGGGAAGCGAGAGAATGCTGTTGTACAGTAACAACTCGAGAGACGTCATGCCCTTCTCGCCGCCGCTGCGCTCCACCAGCAGCAGATATGTCGCCTGTGCACAGAGACATGGCGCCTTGTTGCCGCTCAGATGTTCAAAGGTGCATGGGATGAGGCATTACCTAAGGGTTGCGCTACCGGAACCGATCGGTGCACAGATAGCGCACTCAAGGGACTGTGATGGCAATGAGGCAGTTTGCCGAGGCTTCAGCCCTGATGTAAGTCCTTGGTGCAGGGTTGATGCAGTGATGGCTCCGTCAATTGAATCATCCTGTCAACGACAAATCTTTTCAAAGAGGCTACTGGAGGCATGGTGCGGTACTACACTGCAGAAAGTGGTCCACCAGCTCCACACAGCAGGAGCAGCCATGTGCATGGACTGCAACGCAAGCAGCCAAGCTGAATGCCTTAACAAGAGAGGAAGCTGTGCCTGTCTCTGTGCGCACTGACCTGGAGCACGCAGCTCATGAATGCAAGGCCGTAGGCCGTCATGTCAAAGCGGATGTCGCCCACCCCCGCAATGAATGTTCCCCCCACGATGGTCAGGACCGACGCAGAAACCTGCAAGAGCGAGAAGGCAGATGCCAAACCATGAGGAACGGAGCCTAGCTAACTTCCATCGAACAATCTTGTCACCGGTGACTAGCACATGGACATGCTGTAGCTTGCCACAGTCTCTGATGCAAGGATCTTATAAGCTACGAGGGAGATCTGGCAATACAACCAGGTGGCAGTGAGTTGCACGTATGATGCAACAGCTGAGGTTTCCAAAAACGGCACTGCTGGTTCGCTGGCAATTTCGGACCGTAACCTCTCTTCTCACATCCTCTGACATGACGGTACTGCTTTCATTCGTCTGCTTCTCACCTGCCATGGCGGCTGCACGTTTCCCATGAGGGACTTAACCCCAAGGATGAGCACAGGAGCTGTAACGAAATCAATGAGAGTCGTTCAGCGCCAGATTAAGGGTCTATGATCGAACACACAACTTGAGAAACCCATGATTTGGCATCGCCGTGCTGGAGTGACCCACTGTAAAGAGGTACATAATGCAGTTGACTTTTCTGGAAACCTAAGGCTGCTGATTATGCAGACTTGCAATCTCAGCATTCAAGCAGGAAAGCAGCAGTCCAATCAGACTTTAGCAGCAATAGTCAGTTCCTCCAAACAAGCATTTACGGCGATCAGATTCGTTTGTGATGTCGAGAAGCAGGTGGAACTCACTGATCCTTTTCAAAACATGGTACATAGGCAAGTTGAGGGTCTTCAAGCTTGCCAGGGCAAAGGCTACGTTTGCATTGTAGAAGAAAACAACGGGCGCCAGTGCATATGCCGTCTTCCATTCAAATTTCCGTACCCAAAGAACACCTGTCCATTTCAAGGCATATATAAGCGCAGCAGAGGCTGCCATCTGCAAAAGAGGAGCAAAATTGCCTGGTGACCATACGAATTGCAAACAGGGCTTTGCAACATCTGAGAACCGCACGAATATTCCTGAACACTCTTGGGGTGCATTGGCAGCTGAAGTCAAATCTGAGTCGAAGATCATAGCTTTAGCACTCGGTGTTCATGAAGGTCAGCTAACAACCACTCCAAACTGCATATGCTTTAAATTGTCCGGAATGTTTGATTTCAAATGGGTCCATTTTTGAGCATGTAAATGCAGTTCTGCGGCACCTTATTGAATGTTCTACACATGCAGCAAAGGGTGAAGCCGCCAAAATTACTTATGTGTGCAAGAGTTTGATAACCTACCTGGAGGGTCAAGAATGTGTTTGGGTACTGAAAATCAATAATAACTGCCTTGTTTATGACTCCCATAGCCACAGCAACCGCAGCGTAGAATATGCTGGCCAGAAAACTGATCCACTGCAGAGATGAAGGGACATGTAACGATAAGCAATATTTACGTATGCCAACTCCATGAAAACCTTGCCGCTTAAGACGCTGCTCCCAAAGCGCTCCATCAGCAGCTGCATTGCCAGCCGTAGCCTGATAGATCTGCCAAACAACCTGCGTCATTAGGACCACCTGCTTGTGACCAGGCTGCTATGCTCCAGTGTTAAACGGCTACAAGTACCTGCCAAGCTGCTCACTCAGATCCAATTATGGAGGAAAAGGTCACAAACAAGGCTCACGTCAACACAATGGAACAAGACTTTGGACACGCAAAGAGTGCCTTTTCTGAAGACAGATCGTCAAGGCTGGCTTACTTGCTTCCGATCCAACTCATTGTGTTTTCCTTGATGGTCTCCTTTCTCCTGACCCGCTTTTCCTCTTCGCCAGCCCCCTACTGGCCCTAGTAAGGAACTCAGCAAGTGTGCCATCCCAAACCCTTTCTTCATCACTCCTGACTGACGGAGATCTGACAAAGTCTCCAGAAACGCTATGCTGATCATCTTGTGCAGTTCTCCAACAAGCGGTACAGATTTAGGGCTTCTCAAACAAGAGATGGGCCAAGGGCAGCGCGTTGTTGCCCCCCCCCATTATCAACTCGAACTACACGGGATTTGAAAGATCCAGGCGCTAAAGTGCTGAAGATTACAGCGTTGAAGCTAATTTGCCAAGAAGCCAACTGCAACCCTCCAGCCTCCAGGTGGCCGCCATCATGGCGCAGCTAGAAACTTTTGGAGAATGCACTTGAACTTGACAAAGAACTTGAAGCACTAGCCTGCCAGTGAGCCTTGAGGTCAGCGACGAGAGTAGGTAGACATTATGTACCTATCTGTTGGCAACATAGAAATCTTGGAAATCATGCCTTCGACGACGACTATTATCTTCCATAGGTACAGTAAATTTAACGTCGGGATCGGCTCGTTCTAGCTCGTTCCCGAATCCTAAGAGGGAAAGTTTGAACGCCCCGTCGAATGTGGCTACCTAATCAATATTTCTTTTACCAAAGAAACCTCGTGTGAGATGACGACTGCAACTGCACTGTGCACACTGCAGCTCAGGCACGTTTGCAAAGCGTCTTGACCGGGCGTACCAGGCGTACCTACCTACAACTGGTCATTAATAACAGTCAATCATCATATACGGGTCTATCAAATGTAAGTTGTACTGACTTGGCTATACATAGCAATGTTGAGGTTATACCTACGATCCTCTGCCGTTTTATATCTCTGTTCGAATATAAAGAAGGGCTCTTCGAGTAATCAAAGATTGACTGCCCGGTAGTAAGGCACCTGACTGCCCGGTAGTATGGCACCTGGGAGTTTCCATGGCAGAAGTACACCAATAGAGCTGGGTAGGTAGGTAGCTGGGTAACTACAGTAGGACACGCGTGGTAGTAGTACCGGTAGCTCCCCGGATGACAAGGACGACATTCTTTTTCCATTTCGGGATAATACCTGGAATTCATCGTCAATCTGCGTCATGCATGGATCTGACCAGACTGATAGATACGCCGAGATGCAGACAGCATCAAACACCTGCATGGCGGGTACCACCGTCCACGGTAATCGAGCAATATCCTACCACAAATTTGAAAACTCGAAACTCCGGAAAATTCGTTAAACACCTGATTGAACATTCTCGTTTCCAAATTCCCATCGCAATGTTCCGTACGGTACATACCGAGTTTGTTGGCCGGTGCTGCCAAAAAAAGTAAGTTTGCCCAGGACAGGAATCCCGAGTACCGGTACCACAAAAAGCACATGTGTGCATGCATGGACTTTCATTTTCTTTTCAGGGGGGAGTTTGATATGTCGTACCAAGCAGCTTCGTAGCCTGGCCCCCGGCCCCATGTTTCAGTGTCGCGGCATATGAAGCGCGCGCGCATTTCGACTGCAAGGCTGAAGCCATCAGTGCAGGCCCCGGGGCCTAGGCCGGGCAGGGAGCAATTAGGTAGGTACCTAGCTACGGTACACTGCGTATAATCACGTATCCTGGCACCAGTTGCTGTCTACCGGGCGAATCCAGAGTCAGGAGTCAGAGAGTAGGCTGTGATGCAGCGACACGTGTGACCGCGTGACTCATGCAATCATGCGAGGTATGGCGCCGCCGGCCGGCCGGCCGCAACAGTCGAATTCCGTAAGCTATACTCTCGGACTATATGCTATGCGCAGGTCAGGCTGGTAGGTAGGTAGTACTACCTAGGTAGTAGCCTCAGGGGCGATTCGCACCCGCCAACTTTAAGGCCAACTTTCCGATAACTTTCGCGTAAAGTCCGGGGGACGCGTTCGCACATAAAGTCCGATAAGCT
>DF237238.1:61087-111569 GCA_000708835.1 Klebsormidium nitens
TTCCTTTTCGGATCGGCGTGACTTTCCGATAAGCAAAGTACCGATAAGGACTTATCGGAAAGTTAAACTAAGCTTATCGGAAGGTTAAAATGCTGCGGGTGCGAATCGCCCCTCATTGCTACCTGCTGTACAGTGTGCTGTCCTACGGTACATCTACCGAGCAATGCGGGACTCGGACCTTTCTGAGTTTCTCCTTCAATCACGGGTGCTCTCTCCCTATGAAGCTATTTCTCCTCCATTGTCAAATCGTGAGATTTTGCACCACTGTTGGCCGGCACTTCAGAGGGCTTCTGATTAGCAGTGGCGCTGCAGTCGACTTGGTCCACAGTCATCTCTACTGGCATGCTCGTATTGTTGTGGTCCCTGCTGAAGCTGGATCTTTGACAGCTGCTGCTCTGGAGCGGAGAAGCCTCCGAAGAACGTCAATTTTGATAGAGTCAAAATGTGGCAGGGCTTAACGGGGTTGCGAGAGAATCTTGGGAAGGGGTTGCAGGAATTTAAGAAGGAGGCTTTACGGGAGAGCTCGACATTGATTCGGGAGGTCAGCAAAGTGGGGCCGGCGCTGATCAAGGAGAACGCCTTGGGCGACAGTAGCGAGCAAGAAAATGAGAAGGAAGAGGTGGCACACTCTTCCAGCATTCAAAATGTACGTAGCCTCTCTTCTTTGCACACAGACTGCAGAGCTCGTGCTTGCACACCCTGTAGAGAGGGTGTAATCTTGATGCTCCCTGATTTTCCCTGCAGATACATGTTCTGCTGTGCTTTGCTAAGAGCAATTGTATGTGAAGCTTGTGTGGAATGCACTCACAGATTATGGCCGTGGAATCATGTTTGACGCACATCTTTGGACCTGCAGAAAGCTGAAAATGCGGATGGTGAGGCTCTCGGGCCAGATTCTGAAGGCTGGGACAATGGCTGGGACGAAGGCGAGCACTCGGAGGAGGTGCCCCCAGAGAGGACTACGCACAACCCTCAATCGGAAGACACCCACAAAGTGGCCAATGAGTTTGCCGAGAACCATGCCGGAGTGAATGGAGTTGCAGAGGAAGGAAGCTTTGTGGAACTGGACATCCATGCCAGTCACACGGGTGCCCTGCAAGACAATGAGGACGGCGATGACGGCCAACATTCCCTTGCCGATGCCTCCTCCAGCAGGTCCGCCTCTACAACCCCAAAAGCTTTTGGAATGTCCGACGAGCGCAGAGATACGGAGCCACAAGAGGACCCTGAACTGGCGGGTGACTCTCCGATGGCTGCGGCGATCACCTCGAAACAGCTGGGAGAGGTCACGGGGCAGCGCGACCGGTTGGCGGAGCGTCTGGATGTGATGGAGGACGAGCTGGAGGCTGCAAAGGCGCATCAGGCCAGCCTGGAGGCCGCGCTGCAGGCGGCTCGGAAAGAGGCGGCGGTGGCGGTCGAAGAGAGGAACGCGGCGGAGGCGAAGGCGACGCGGCAGGAGATGGAGGCCGCGGCGGCGAGGAAGAAGCAAGAGGCACTGGAGGGGAAGGTGAAGGCGCTGGCGGGAGGGCTGGAGCAGCGGATGCAGGGACTGAGGCAGGAGCTCGAGGTGAGTGGCGCAGATGCCTCGGCACGGCCAGCGACCATGCAAGATGCTTGCTGGACCAGCCGCCTGCTGCATCTCTGTAGTGTGTTTGCCGCTGTGCCCCTTTTCTGAGGATGCAAGCACTTCTCGAAGTTGGCAAATCAGCAGCTCAGCTTTCTTTCTGGGCCTAGCAGTCCTTGATTCCGAGGGTTCCAAGCTGCCCTGGCAGAGCTTTTACTCTGGATCTGGCCAGGCTTGTGTTTGTTCTTGATGGGAAATGCTGTTTCTGCGCTCTCAGACGCGGACTTCGGAGCTGGTGGCCTCGCGAGCGGAGGTGGCGGAAGCGCGCAGCGCCTTTGACGAGGTGAAGGCCATGTTGGAGGAGAGCAGCTCCGAGCGGGAGCGCCTGGGGGAGGAGCTGGCGCAGCTCAAGGGGCAATGGCAGCAGGCCAAAGACGAAGCAGCCAAGTACAAGCACGAGGTAAACAGTTTGTGCATGTGGCAGAGGCTTAGCGCTGATCACCTTCTCGCCAAGTGTGCTTGGCCTGGCTGTCTGGCGGGAGATTCGACCGTACTAAGTGTCCCTTTCGGATTCATATTATCTTGGATGCTAAGCCACAGCAAGTTGCTTGGGACAATCTGTTGCTGTGTTGCCAGGTCAAATCAAAGTGTCCCTAAATTGCGTTCCTCTTCATTTTGCAGGCGGAAGGTGCGAGGCGCGAGATTGCAGAGAGCGTCGCTGAGCTGTCGGAGGTGCGGGCGGACCTGTGGGCCACGGTGGGTGCGCTGCATGGATGAAAGTCGGATTGCTTGCATAGATCTCTTGTGAGCTCTTTGTCGAGTGGACATGTAGGAAGTGTATTCCTATGGACCCATAACCGTTTCTTCTGCACTTATGCCGAGTTTGACTTCAGAAGATTGGGTTCTGAGGATAGGAGACCTGCAAATGCAACGGCCGATTCGAAACGCCCTCAGTGGGAACCAAGAAAACCGAGAGAGCGACTCGATTTCTCCTCTCTCTGATGGGAATCGGCCCCGCTTGCTTGCAGAAGGAGGCGGCCAAAGGGAATGCTCTTGGGGAGGACGAGCGCGCCAGCTTGGAGGCCGCCCTCAAGGCTGTCTCCGCCTCTGCTCAGACGGCCGCCGCCGAAGCCGGGGCTTGGAAAGTGCGAGCAGAGACGGCAGAGGAGCAGGTCAGCGCTTGATCAGAGATCAGCGCATTCCAACTAAATGTGCAATAATGGTTGCGTCTGTCTGGGACGATTTTCGCACACGTGCTTCAGGAAAGTCCGGACACTTCCGGCCTTTGGGTTGTACAGGCAGGGACATGGACTCTTTGGTGGGCGCCAATTGGTCAAGTCCGTCCTGCTGCAGAGCCTTGACCCTGCGGATTTTCGTACAGGTGACCACGTTGCAAGCATCGTTGGGCGCAGCGGAGGCTGCTGTGGCGGCTGGCGAGCAGCGGGTGCTCGAGGCGGAGATGGCGGCGCAAGAGGCGGCACGCGCGGCCAACCAGGCGCAGCTGTCCAGCGCGGAGCTTAAGGAGCAGAGCGAACAGCGCTCGCGCATCTTCCGGGCGGCGGTGAAAGCGGCAGTGGGCAAGATACAGACGGTGAGGAAGCCAAGAGGGTGCCCTTGCTCCGCCTCTGGACTTGCCTCTGACTGTTTGAACTCGATTCGAATCCCTCTTGCAACATGACAGTTTGCCGTCCTGAATCACAGAAGCATGCTTCGATTTGCACAGTGTGAGGCAGTGAACTCCTTATGTTTTGAGCACGTTTATGCACGTTGTGACGCACCCGATTTTGTGCTGCTCACAAGCCATACTATAACGTAGCCCAACAGATTGTAGAAGGGGCGACGGTCGTTCGAAGTCAGCGAGGTATTCGATCATTTGGTGGTGTCACTTTCCGTGCTTTTCGTGAGCGTAGGGGCGAAATCTTTCTGGTCAACTGGTAGGCGGCCCCAGGCGAAGCTGACGGCCAAGAGGGTGCTGGTTGCAGGAGTTGGAGCATGAGCGGGATGCAGCACTGGAGCGGGCCCAGCACCTGGAGCGGGACCTTAAGGACCATGCCGCACGGCTCCAGGAGACGCAGGTGAGGGCCCCAAGAAAGTAGAGGGTTCGTCAGCGGCTGAGAAGCAAGGTCGTGTTAAGCGGGCTAAAGGTTTATGCAGCGCAAAAGGAGTCTTCGTGAGCTGCATCATTGGAACAGGCATGGGTGATTTCGATTGAAGGCCTAGCACGGTAGCTCGCTTTGCAGATTGCACCCCGAAGTGATATTGCGGCCAAGTGTGAGGTGCTCGATATCTGGTGCCCGATCTCAAGCAAGTTTGGACTCAACTTGCCTTCTCTGTACGTCTCTTGTCAGAATTGATGAGGACATCTTCGAAAACAGAACGATCATGCAAAAGACGTTTGCGGAATCCGAATGCACAGATCCCGTTCGTGCTCTTGGAAGTGGGAGCGACGAGCCATCTTGTTGCTGATGTGCCGCTAGAAACCTAGCTGGTTCCATTGTCTTCTGCTGCAGCAAGATGCCACCATAAAACCGGAGTGCTAACTTCCGACAAGTTTGGGCTTCGGGAGGAGCTTGCCGACTTGAACCCTTCATGTTCTTGCCCAACCGTTTACCTTTCTTCTGACCAACAGGCTTCCTTGGAGGCCGTGTCTACGGAGCTCGCCTCCGAGCAACGCTCCGCAGAAGAGGCACGTGCCGCGGCCGCCAGCCGGGAGGAGCGGCTAGAGACGGTCCTGCGCAAGCTGAGCGAGGCGGAGGACGAGACGCGCGCGCAGCGAAGGCAGGCCGAAGCGGCCAGGGAGGTGGCCACGCAACTCACACATAAGGTGGGTCGCCATGGCTTGGGACTCCAACGTTACCACAAGAGACTTTCGACTGTAACGGTGCTCTTGGCTCGCTGAGTGTCCTTAGGTTCTCGCAAGGAGCTGAACGTTCGGTGTAAGTAGCTCTGTGTTAAGGACCAGGTTGCGAATCGTTACGCTGCCTGTGTCTTCAGATACCGCTCTTGCTCAGCCCCGTTGTCCGTACACTTGCCGAGGGGCTAAGCTGGAAGGATGATGAACCTTCTCAAACGCCGTGCTGACTTGCAGTTGTCGTCCGCGGAGGCAGAGTACGCAGAGAACCGCACAACTGCGCAGATGGCATCGCAGCAGCGCGACTGGGCGGAAGAACGGCTGGCCGCAGAGACAGCGCGGCTGAGCAAGCTGCTGGAGGAGATCGAGAGGGAGAGGGACAACGTCAAGGTGCGGTGCGCACTAAATATATATTCCCTTGGGACAAGTGTGGGGAGGCGCCATGTCCTGGTAGCAAACTGGGTGTCGATCCATGCCCACTTGATGTATGCAGGTGGACCCGCATGAGTTGCTTTATAAACAACAGTGGTACATCGTTGGCACAATTTCTACATTGCTAAACCGACCGATTGTATTGGAAAGTCCGAACAGCTCGTAGGCTGCCAGGATGCAGCGCCTCTTCGCAATGCGTTACTCGCATGCTCAACTGAGGCGGCCTTCGTGCTGCCAAAGGTCTCAGTGTTTCGCGCTTACAGATTGCGTCCTACAAAGTACACGGTTTGACAACGAAATCCCCTTCCACCTAATCCTCGGCTCATCCCGCATTGCGCAGGCTGCTGCCGCGGAGGCGTCCTCCCGGTCCGCCGAGGAGGTCGCGTCGTCGCGCGCCCGGGTCGCGGAGCTGGAGGGCAAGCTGGCGGTGCTGGAGAGCCGCTCCGTCCGCGGCAGCGAGGAAGCGCGCCTGCGCGCCGAGCGGAACCGGAGCCCTGCTGCAACTAGCGCGGGGCGGGGAGGGGACAGCGGCCTGGAGGACCTGGGGCTGGAAGGGGTGCGCTGGAAGGCAACGGACGATTGGGAGGTGAGGGGCTAAGCAAACGGGCGCAAGTGGGATGGCATCTTCTGGTCATTCGCCGTCATCCGTCTCTCTTGAACAATGGCAGGCGGTGCTATGTGAAGTCAGAGGAGTTGTGCTCTTACAATGAACAACCGAACCCCTTCCGAACCCTCCCAAGCTGACGGGCAGTATTCTACCCGACATGGACTTGCAATTACGTGTTCACTCGGCTCGTTGCCCTTCATCAGCATACCAGGGCTAGTTTGTTGCTCTGATTGACTATTTCAAACCGCTTTTTCACGTGCAGGCTCCGGGCGAGGCTCGGTCCCGCAAGCCCGGCAAGCGGGGGGCCGTCAAGGCGCCCGTGGATGACTCGTGGTGGGGCCGAGAGGAGCACGAGGCAGGGTCGCGGGGCAGGATCTCGAAGCGGACGGCCGTTGTGTTGCTCTACCTCTTCATCCTGCACATCATGGTGAGCGGTAGTTCTGCGACAGACTAGGGGGCTGTTCCAAGCAGCCGCACAGATCCAGCCTCGATTTTGCTCGACTATAGCCACAGCTCTCCTTGACAGATCCAAAGGTAGCCTCGATGGTGCTCGATGATAGGCAATGCTTTCCTTGACGGTTGAAAGTGTTTGCAAGATTGATGTTGCTTTGACCATGATGGAGCTCACCGCTGAGCAACTTGACGCCCTCGGCCTTTGCCATTTGTAACGGGCGATGTGACTTGTCGATTATGCTGTACTGCAGGTCATGATCTCGTTTACGAACCGGGCTTCTCCGTTGTGTATAGACATGGGGGCACAAATTGATAATCAATTGCCTGGATAATGCATATCAATTAGACAGCCCTGTAAAATACACACTGCCTCCCTGTTTGAGAGACTGGAGACTTGATTGATTGACTCTAACAAATCCCGTTCCGGTCACAGATAGAACACGTTCGGCACAGGATATGGACGCTGAACCTCGTGCATTACCTACAAAAGTACCATAATTACATAATTACCTCCAGTTCCTTGGTGTGCTTTTGAGTCTCGCTTTTCTGCAAACATCCGAGCACCTGGGCTCTTTTCTTCTGCAAGCCACTCAAGCGGTCGGCCGGCTATTGCATGGCCCATGTAAAGTAGACGAATGCTTCGAATGTAGCTATAGCCGCCACGGTTGCATTGCGATTCGCACTACGTGGGGGGTCCATATGCATGCAGTGACATGTACGGAAGCTTGACATATGCAACATTTGACAGTGAAGCATGCTGATGCGAAATATCTGTGGAGTCGATCTGCATATCCTCAGTGCATCAATGATTGCACCGGGTTAAATTGCACTAGTGCAGAACAGGCAGCTATGCATGCAATGAGATAGCGTACTGAAGCTCTTATTATAGACTATTCAATCACAAATCTGCACATGGGCGGGCAGCAGGCCGACCGTACGTCGCAGCATGATCTCGGCCTGGAGCTAGAAAACTTTGATCTCAGACGTTGCTCGGTCGGGGTAAAGCTCCAAGTAGCGGTATGAGCCTAGATCCGGATTGCGACGTCTATCCATTTGTACGTCGAGTCATGCACGCCTTGGTCACTAACATGATGATTTCGCCATGTGCCATTGGAGGATAATTACAGGGCTGCCGGACTTCTCTAAACTGTCCCTGATGGCCTGCGAGTGCTGCCGGACATGCCAATCCTCTCCGCTGCAAAGGTCTTTGCGTGCAGAATCTGTAACTTAAGCAGCAGATTTGATACCCATCGAACTTCCAGCCTAGCTGGATTGGGAACACGCCAAACGTGGATCATCTAGCTCGATCCATGTCGCTGAAAACGAATGCCCTGACGGCCAAACGCACAATATGATTGATTCCCTGACATGTTGCTGCCAGTATAAGGGGATTGGTATCACTCGTTTCGGTCTGTCGTTTCTAGCTGGCACTTTCACTGCCGTTGCAAGACTGCCGCAGAGTCAGGAATGTGCGCCGAACCGTTGAACCGGCGTGAGTAACTTTAGCAAGCACAGATCTCACAAATCTCAAGTGAACGACAAAATCTTCTTTAGATGTGTTTCATATATTTGTACGATTATAGAATGCGAGCACCAGCTGGGATGAGCGCTGGCCCGAATGTCCAAACTTTACCCAATCATGTAGGACTCAGATTGTTGCTCAAAACGCCGCTCGTCAACTCGAGGTTAGTGACGTACACAACGCGCAGGCGAGGACGACTGCAGCCATGCCGAAGGACGCGCCTCTGCTGGCGGCGGATCCTGGTGGGGGGGTGGCGACCACAATCCGGGGGAGGGGGGGGCGGCGGCACAGCCGCTGGAGGGGGGCACGGTTTGGGCGAAGGGCTCGGGGAGGGGAGTGGGCGGCTGACCGGGGGGGAGGGGGGGGCCGGCGGGGGCGCCGCATACTCTCCGCACGTGGCCGTAGAATTGAGCGCGCATAAAGTTGGGGCGTAAGGGATCCCCTGTAGATACGGTATGACAACCGATGAATGCCCCTTGAACGCGGAGCCGTTGAGCCTTGAGGGCAGAAGAGCGGAGGTCTGTGCTTAACTGCCTTCATGAAGACGAGAGAAGTATCTTTCCATCAGCTTGCAGTGGGTGTCCGTTTGGAGTACAGTCATTGATTGCGTTCCAGGAAAGTCTGGACTTATCCAAGTAGGCTGGCAGTCAGATGGGCTGCACATGTGGAACTCGGTGATTGCAGCATCAGCTTATCTGCAAAGCTGGAAGCTTCAAAGAGCTTTGCTCGGGTTCACGTTGTTACCTGTTCGAAGCACTCGGTAACTGCGATGCCGGCCGTGGTGGTGTTGTCGCCCCGCCACAGCGCATACCCGCCGCCAACCACCTGCGGGGAGTCCGTCGGTTTGTGCGGCCGGTCAATGACGCATAAAAAGCAATCTGGACGATCTGAAAGCCAGATCACCCTCTGCCAAAGCCTGCCTTTGTTGAAACTCCGGTATGAGAACGAGCTTCAGTTCAACGGAAATCAGCCAGTCCCACAGGAAGATCCTGTTTACCGCCTCAGCGTATCCTTCGTCACTAATACTCCGAAATTCTGGAACCATTCAAGACGCATCACGAAGCAAGCTACAAGCCGTGCCCTGACGAGCATACTATTATGGTTTAGGTAGGATAAGTTTTAGGATAGCACAGTCCCCGAGGAGAATAAAACTAAACCCCAAACCGACAGATACACCCGCCTGGCACCCGTACCCACCCTAGCCCCCAAATTAACGCCACCCGTTCGCCGGGCCAAGACCATATCCTACCTAGGACTATCATGCCTATGCTATAGGTCTATCTGACGAGCCCCGCACCTGAGCGCAGTTGGCCAGCATCTGGTCGCTCCAGACTTGGATCCCGGGGACGTTCAGCACCGCGGGCATGACGGATGCGCGACACGTGGCGCACCCCCCGGGCTGCTGCAGCGCCTGGGGGCTGCAGGCCAGGTCGAGGTTCTGGAGGAAAGTGATGTCGGTGATACCAGAGAAGCCGTTGATCGGGCACAGCGAAGACGCGGGGAGCGGGTTGTTCTGCGCGCGCGCAAGAGGGTGTGCTCGTCAGATGGTTTGGACGATGAAAGACTTCGCTCAAAACACGCTCTGCATATCGTATCAGTCATACACCTGTCGCCTAGGGAAACATTCTGGGGGCAAGAAATTCTAGGAGAATCGTTTATCTGTTGACAGAGTATGATCTACATTTCTAGGCACTTAAGTGTGTCCTTTCAAAAGGGCCTCCGGAAAGCAGGCGACTGGAGAAGCTCTCCCTGCACTGTGCGTCACTATCAACCGACGCCTTTCGATACAAAGTCGCGGCTGGCAGGTTTGCGAGAGTTTGCAAGGCCAAGCTTAAAATGTGGGCGTCGTTTTTGCTGCTGACCATGCAGTTCTGCACGGCGGCCACCAGCTGCGGCACGGCCTGCGTGGCAAATGCCTGGAGGACCGCCATGAAGCAGCCACCCACCGCCTCCTGCGTGCTCACGTTCACCGGGGGAATCTGCGCGCGCGGCCGAAAAATTTTAGAGTCGAGGCACGAAGCATCAGGCAGGCGGACCGCAAATCCGCGGAATGGCTGGGCCGACCAGGAATTGCAGCGCTGCCGTTCAGATTTGATAACGGGTCAGATTTATTGTTTGCGCTTGATTAGCTACGGTTTGTCCGAAGCTGTGCATTGGAACCTGTCCTGCCAGACATTGCGGCCCCCTGGCAATCGTGGCCAGATTAGTATTTGTAGACTGGAGTCCTTATGATCAGATTGGACGGTAGCGCTGCGAATTCGTCCATCGGCGAAGTTTTGCAGTGCGTCTGCAGCCACGATGTTGAGTATTCCGCAAGGAACGACTCGACAGTTGATCAGGCGTCGCTGATGGTTTTCTGCGAGAAGCGAACGGGTTCCCCGTAGCGACTCTTCGCTTGCTCAGTCTCAGGTCGGAGTTACCTGCTTTCAACCTGAGACGTGTTCGACGACGAGTATCTCCCGTCCCCTGTGAACACGCAGCCCGGAAGAAGCCGTCTAGCTCAAGAAGGAGTCGACGCTTCAAAGCTTGTGGCTTGCTTTCGGGGCAAGGCGGCGGCGCTTGCGGTGCTAACCAAGGGTTCGGCGGACGCAGGACTTGTGTGACCAAAAACCGTCACTTCTAGTTGTTCTCTCTGCTCCAGCAAAACAGGTTCAAGAACATGACCCGGTCTAACGATCAATCACCAGTCACCCATCTTCTTAACCCAAAGTCCCAGGCATCCGAAAAGTGTACCCGGGTTAGCAATCAGCCACAAACAACCCAACTTCCTGACAGAAGTCCCCGGGCGCTTTCTCCGCATCGCGCCTCACCATGATGGCCGCCCGGTAGATGGCCGCGGCGCAGATGGGGCAGTGCGGGGAGCCCGCGAAGGTGGGGTCCGACGCCGCGCAGTTGGTCCACACGCCGGCGGCGTCCAAGTACAGCTTGAGGTCCGCGGGGGCGGTCAGGTTGCACGACTGCTGGCCCAGGTAGTACGGGCGAACGTACGGAGGGACGCGCCACGGGGTGTACAGCTGGCACACGGGGAATGGGAAAAAGTCAGGAGATTTGTGTCAAGAAGAGTTGGCGGGGGCTTGGGGCGGTGTCTTTACACCTGTGATCCTTGCGCAGTCGCAGGGGAAAGATGACGTTCGTGAGCTTAGAAACGAGGAAAGCGAAGCACAGCGAAGGAGCGCGATCGGCTCCGACAGCTGTTCTTCGCTCTGCAAAGCAGGACTTCGTGGGACGTGGCACGTGAGGAGCCCAAGGCTGTGACGACTTTGCTCGAAACCGAAAGTAGCACGACAAGCAGAACAAGAAGAAGGTCACGCTCAGATCTGTAAGTATATGCGGAATGAAGGCCCTACAAAAGACCGGTGCAGGTCCGATGTTTCCGCGTGACAGCCGTATACCAACCCGTTTACTCGCTTCCGTCTTTGATGTAAAATATACGGTGCCCCCAGTGCGGCTCACCGGGCACTGCTGGATTTTGGTGACTGCGGAAATGGTGATGCCGTTCGCCACCAGGATGCTGGCCACGGTGTTTTGGCAGTCGCTGACGTACTCGCTGACGTACGTCCCCGACGCGCCCGCGGCCGCCATTGCCGTGATGGCCAGGCTCACGTACGTCATGCACGGGCTCACGCAAATCTGGTTCCTGCGACCGGCGGCATAGAATGTCAATGTTAAACTCAAGCCCCTTTTCCGGTCGCGATTCCTCGAGCCTGTACGACTGATCAGCTTTTTAAGCGGACAACATTCTTTGGCTGACAAGCACGTAGCACAATCTCAAGAGGAGTCCTTCCGCATCTCCAGTACGTACCCACAGATGGCAACGCCATCTCCTTCCTTTTCCTTTCCCAGAAAGACTGGCGTGCACAGGATGTTCTCTGTAGGGACGTCAGATTGACGTGCGACTCAAAAGCTTCAAGACGCAGTCCTAGTTCTCGCTTCGCACTCCTCACGTGGTGAAAGACGCGAGGCCACACGTCACGAGCAGGTTGGCTGCAATGTCCGGCACGGCCAGGTACAGCTCCGCGTAGCTAGTGACGGGACAGGTCCGGTTGGCCGTCACCGGCACAATCGCCGGCACGACGGGGCCGTCCCCCACGCTGCCGCCCTGGCCGCCCCCGCCGCCGATCACCGATGGGTCGCACACTGCGTATGGCACGTTCTGGCACACCTGGAAGGAGAGGGGGCGAAAGGGGCACTTCAAGATGTGGATCCAGACAAGACACGTGGCAAGAATAAGAGGGATGGTGGCAGTTTGGAGTCCCGGCGAGCGAGCTAGTTGGTATTCCGTTTCTCTCGGCTTTACGCTGTATTGCTAAAAGGAAACATGCCACCTGGCCTGGCTGGGGTCAATGAGTTGCTTTTGCTGCTGATCCCATCCGCCCTGTTGTTCTTGAAGAGAATGCGACGGATCTTTACGAGCCCTCTTCTGTTATTTTGCTGCTTCAAAGGCGTTGCTCACCGAGTATACGTCGATAGCCTGGGAGGACGAAAGGCGCGCTGCCACGTCGTTAAGGCATGCTCCGCAGGCGTTGCTGTCGGAGGTCACAATCTCCAGGTTGTTTGCATCGTACAGCTGGTTCTGCACGAGCAACACATGACACACGTCAGCAGCTGCAGAGTAGGTGTGGGGCAACTGTTGGCGCAAAGATCGTATGCCGTTTGCCAATTGTAGCCCCATGAAGTTTCTAATTCAGACTCTTCGTGTCTTTCCATGCAGAATCCCTGATTGACCTGATAGTCCCCTTTGCCGATTGTAAAAGCGCTTCAGGAGATCAGGACTTGAAGACTTGTTTTCCTTCAAATTCTTTTATCAACTTCCTTAAGATTTTCTTGTTAACTTAACAACTCCCTTAATTAAGGCAACGAACTTTTGAACATCTTCTCAGCTCTTGGGTCCAGCTGTCAAGAGATCCAGCTGTCCTAGCCTTGAGACACGGAGAGAGGCGTCAGCAGCCAGTAATGATAGCGACTGACCTGCAGGAAGGTTAGGACCTTGGGACAGCACCCCTTTTGGGAGTCAGACTTGAAGGGGTAGTAGATGTTGCACGCAGTAACCACGGCAGACAGATTGGCGCCCAGCACAGCCCCATGGACGGGGCACTCCGACGACAGCTGACCATTGGCAGCCTCCACTGTGACGTCAGGCAGTGAAGACAGCTGTCAGGGCTGACATCATGTGCCTTGGGGTAATGATGGCCGGTGGGGTGGGTTAAAGGCTTTCTTGTTTGGCCCTCATTTGCTCTGAGGACGTGTGCATGCAGCTATAACTGGTCAACTGCTGGCTTGTTCTCAGACTTTGAGGTTCTTTTCTGCGTTTCGATCAGTAAACGGAAACATAGGCTTGAACCCGCATAAGCGGACTGGTTGCCTAGAAGTTCCTGTCTAGGGATCGCACAGCTGTCTACACAAGCCTGCCCTATAAAGCCATGCTGACACCTCAAGACGTTAGGCTCGTGCGGTTGCAAAGCTTTCTTGAAGAGTCTGCAGCGGCCACAACGGGGTTGAAGTGGAAGCCAAAGTGGGGAGACGTCAATGCTGCGGTCCTTTCATACGTGGAAAGGCTGCCCACGCAATGCTGTGATCGTGGCTCACCTGACTGGGAAAGTGCGCAGAGAGCTGTAATTGCAACGAGTGCCACGCTCCAAATGGCATTCATCTTGCTTGATACGACGTGACGTCTCCTGTCGGTGCCTTTCATCAGCCTGCGCATCATACAGGATTCATCGCTGGCGGCCAATGCTGCCGGTGCCATCCTTGCCGAACCCAATTACTCTTGTGCAGACCAGGTCCTGCACATCCTAGACTCAATTCTAAGGAAGGGTTTGCCTCAAAGTCAGGCTCTGTGCTCTTGGAAGATGGTTCTTGCGTATGAAATTTGTATTGCAGCTTCTAAGCCTGAGTGGACGAGTGCCTCTACTACATCGTCGAATGAGGCATGAGGGCTTTTCTCTGGCTTGCCGTGTGGGGACTCTGGGGCCAGGACATGAATGGCAACTTCGGCAGAGGAATTGCGCTTTTACTTACCTACAATCAATAAGAGTCAAGACGGGCGCCTGAACTTCGAAAGGCACATTAATACCACGGGGTGTCATGAGGAATACGGAGTTTATTTGAGCACAGTGCACTGCTGAGTCGACTTGAGGACCGAGATGTGCGATTATTGTACGGTCTTCTCGAATTCCATTGCGCGCGCAACTCACTGAATTGAAAATGGACGGTACTTGAGGGCCTTCCTATTCTTGACAACGGTTACGATCGGATCGAGGCGGTAGACCCTACGTACACTGAAGAGCACGACCTTCAAAATTGACTCGGACGCGGTCCCCGCGGTCGCGCGATAATTCACTCTACAAATTCTGTGTCGCACCGCAGATGACTAACGACACTTGGCAAAAATCTGCTTAGGTTTGTTGCGAAATCCAGTTGCCCTGTAAGCAATGGCCGATTCCCCGGGTAAGAAACAAGACCATACAAGGGCTGTTCTTAGCGTCCAAACTGCCCGGTTCAGACCTTAGGCTTACAATTTAACCGGGCCCTTCACGCGCCTATTTTTGCTCCCGGTGGATCGCAAGCCCAGCCAGAAAACTGGGCAGGCTGGACGCCAGAAACAGTCCTGCAGTGGTTCCAGATTGCTTGCCCGGGGAATCGACCATTCCTTACAGGGCTGAAATGCAGACTGGATTTCCGGCAATCTTCCGAGATTCGCCAGTCTGCGGTGCGACCAAAATTTATAGAGTGATTTTACCGCGGGACCGTCCGAGTCAAATTTGACTCGGCCCAAGGTCGTGCTCCCGCAACCCAGTCTCACCGATATTATGAACAAAACCTCATATTGCCATATGCGGTGTCGGTCATAAGTCATGACGTTTGGTCCATACTCAGTATGAGTCGGCGGTCTTAGCGGTATGTAACGGCCGTCATAGGCATATGATAAAATGTCCATATGCCGCCATTGCCGGCCGGACCTCCTCAAGCCTCTTACCTCACCAAAGCAGGCCTGCAGGGGCTCATGCAGGGCCACCTTGCCACAAGTGCACAAGTTCAGCCTCATCCCAGGTCAATCTGGACGGATCACACTGCAGGGCGCCACAACCTCAATGCTAGCTTCAAGTAAGCATTTGGGCTTTATTTTGGAGCTTTGAGCTCTGCCTCTCCTTCTGGCATTTACCTCCTTTCTAGCTTGCAGCAAATTGTAAGTCTGGCACAGCGTTGACACTGAGGCAGATCTGATTGCAAATAGAAGGGAGGGAGAAGGGACCGGCTCTCTTGCCTCATGGATACATCAGAGAGCTCTGAAGAACAGCTCTCAGAACTTTCTAGCCCGGCCGTGTCGTCTTCCTCCTCAGAGCGAGCGCCCCAGACACACCTCCCCAGCAAACGAAAGCAGGATGAGGTTCCTATTGACTCTGAAGAGGAGAGTGGGGATGTGCAGAGCAGAGAAAGCTTGGGGCGAACGGCAAGCAGAAGCCTTTCTGGCTCAGGGGCTGCCTCTTCATCTAGGGAGCGCAGCGTCTCTTGTGATGGCCGGGAGCGTATGTTTGCTGACGGCGTGCCAGTGACCAGCGCTGCCCCCAGACCAGAGAGGCGAGGAAAGCCCCAAAACAGAAGTGTGCCTCCGGTGCAAGATCCGGGTGCAAGCTCCCAGGGAGTGGATGCTAAAGAGAGAACCAGCGGGCGCAATGACGGGGGCAGCGGGGTTGATCATCGTCGAGATAACGCAGATGGTAACCCGCGAAGTGCGGGGGATTCGGGGACTGCTCCGCGGCCTGTCTGGTTTGAGGAAGAGGTGGAGGAGGCTGAGGGGCAGCCTGATTGGGCAGTGCGAACAGAGAGGGAGTACCGGGCTTACGTTGAAGGACGTCAGTCTATTGCGGCCGAGTTACTCCGACAAGAGGCGGTCCCTGGAGACGACGAGTCGGGGTGCAGCTGTCAAGGTTGTCAAGGTGTTGGTATCCTGCGATGCCAAGAGTGCACAGGAGGCCGCGCGATATGTGCGGAGTGCGACGAAGGGTTCCACCCCCATGCTCATTTTCACCACCGCTCCATCCTCAAAGCGGAGGGCTTCTGGTCCCCCCTCAGCCCCACGAAAGCCGTCGTCAATGGCCAGCTCAATGATGTAGCCAAGTGCTTCTCACAGCCGCCTTTGCGCCCCTGTGCGCACTGCAAGCAAACGTCGTGGGGTCCTGCGCAAGCAGTCGCCGATAAGTGGGCTGTGATTACCCTTGAGGGGCGCTTCGACTTCCACAAAGCTGCCTTTAAGTGTCAAACAGAGGGCTGCCCCTGCCTGCAGATTCAGGATGGGGTTGAGGCGCTGCAGCTTGGTTACTGGGTGGGGACAGTGACGAAGGTTGTGACGCTGTACAGCGTTGCAATGCTCAAGCACTGGGACAAAGTGCAAAAGCACATGCCGGGATCAGGACTATCTGCCTTCGTGAAGATTTTGGAGGAGACTGGGCAGGAGCTTGGAAGGGTAAGTGATGGAAGCAATCGTTTGAGCTAAGCTGAGAGCGTCGCACCGTCCACATTTGTAGGGGCTTTTTGTGTTTTGTGTGCCCTCTTGAAAATCTTAAATTTGCTCCTCTCTATGTACAGTCTGCTTGCTTCAAAATTAGCAGAGCCTGGCTCACCGGGCCCTTGTTTGTGCTTCAGTGGTAACAACATAATACCCTCCTGATTCATTTTCTTGCGGTCGTCTTGCCCTCGTCTGTGGATACATCTATCAAACTTCTTGTGGAGATTGGTAAACCGTATTCTGTTCTGACCATCCATACATCCTAGGGTCATTCATTCTGATAGAGAACTATTCTGAGGGAAGATGTTTACTGATGTTCATTCACGTAGGCACTTGCATATTGAACCCAATGTCGAATTACTTTGTTCAACAATATTTATTGTGTCTCCCTTTGCTTCGACTTCCAATCAAATTACATCCAGGTTATCATGACTCGGGTTATCTAGCGTTCTACCCCCATAGAAAGTATCCTCCCTTGTCCCTTCACTAAGTGAACAGATGCTGACGCAATCTTCTCAATTCTGAGCAGGAAGGACCGATCAACCGCCACACTCTCGGGCTCGCCTGCAGCGAGTTCAAGTTTGCGAAGTACGAGTTCGCCTCCCTGGGTCGGATGCAGACCGGGCTTGAGTGTCCAGCGTGCTACCTTGATCTCCACTCTATAATCAGTGATGGGAACCGGAAACTCTACCGGTGGGACCGCTCGTATGCCCTGTTCCAAGACTGCTACTACGGGGAGCTGTTGATCTTCGAGGATGAGAGTGTGCTGCGCACTCTAGAGGCGCTCGACCTACAGCTCGGGGTATCGCGGCCGGATGCGCAGTGTGGTGGAAAGTGGAAAGCGGCGCGGGACACACGGAGTGCTATCCGGGGTCAGGCGGAGACGGGAGCGGTGTTTTGCGGCTGCCGCCACCAGGTGGCCATGAAGGCAGTCAATCTTGTGCGCAGCGGGGAGCGCTTCGGGTACACCTACTTCCTGGACCGCCACTTTATCCAGGGGCGACACCCGCGCTTCTTCTGGCAAGACATCATATGCAAGTACTGGCCGTGGCGTGAGAAGGCGCTGGACAATATGGGGGAAGACGTGGACGGCGTCACAAAACCCGCGCTCAACATCATGCACGGGAAGCTCCACTCCTGGCCGTGTCAGGTGAGGCGACAACCAGACTGGATTCTCAGAAGGACAAGGTTTGCGAGGCAGCTCAAGCTTGACGAAATCGGTGCGCAACTCGCACAGTGTTTGTCGCATCATTCGGTTCCAAGCGGAAAGCAAATTGTTTTTTGCTCTGCCTGGTAGGGTGGACTCAAATCGGTTGTGATTTTCTTTTGTAACGCTTGAGCGTGAATGGGCCTAAGCTGCTCTGTCGTGTCAATAAAAGCTTCTTTCTAATGAATTGCCACACTAGTCTTTCTTGAGCGTACCTGCTTTTTTGCGAGCTCACATTATTGTGAGCCAGTTAGACTGGCCAACGGATAGGCTGGATGTGACGTGTTAGATTATCAACAAAAGAGCAGCGCGATCGTTTTGTGGGGACGTTTTCTATTGGGGTTGAAGGGCTCAAGTTGCAAATCACAGATCTCCAACTCGGAAACAGGTGTGTCCGACCTGGTTCTTACTGGAAACAGAGGAGTTGTCCTCAGTTGTCAGCAATCCGACCTGATGCTTTACTGGCCATCTAAGCTGACTCTTTGCATGTCACGTCCGATCTTACCTCGCTGTGCTATCATTACTTCAAGCACACAAACAATATGCGGGCGAAAGGAACAATCGGTTTATCTAGTGCCTCTCCTGTAGTCACTGATTGTTCCTTCTCTTTTGGCAGGCCGTGTTCGGAGGCCGGTGGCAAAAGGGGGCCGGAGCAGGTTCTGGGGAGGACATGGAGTTGTTCTTCTCTTACATGTCGCGGTTCGGGTTGGTGACGAAGAATATGGGAGCAGCCCGTAAGTAATCACAAACTGTTTGACGGGTTTTAAGGTGGTCAAAGATGTCTGATCTGAGTCTACAGCCATCCTAGTAGAATTCCGGGCGCCAAGGAGCTTTTACGGCGTCAGTCGACTGGAGTACGAGCCCGTTCCTTACTTCCACGCACCCTTCATCGGGAGCGTACGAATATTGGCCTGGAAGAACTGAACGGCTATCTAGATTACAACAACATTTCCGGCATCGTTTGTCTGCACCAAGTCTAATACTGAATCCGAAAAGTCTTGAATCAAGTCGACTGCCACGATCTGCTCGTTGCTGGCTCATTCAGTCCCCGTCGTGGTGTCGTGCTGGGTTGTGATACTGTATTGGATTAGCGCTTGCCGTTTCCTAAGGGTGTCTTATCTTGACGTACAGGACGAGGAGAACGCATCACCGAAGCCACCCTCTACTGGAATGAGGACAAGCGGGCCGCCATGGCGAAGTCGTTGGCTAAACGGTGAGTTGGAGATGCGTACACTTTGAAGTGGCGCACTCTGAAAACAAGTAACCTCTCGACTGATCTTCTTTCAAGTATTCCATTCAACAAAGGTGCAAAGCTGTGCAGACATACAAGTGCGATCAAATTCACGTGCGGACTTCGCTTTCTAAACACTCCACGAAATTCATAAGGTCCCTCAATGGTTTGAGGGCGGCTTCGATGATATGCGCAGCTCGATTACGTCATTCTTATTGAATTGCATTGTTACATTTTAGCACGTTTCGAATTCTAAGAGTCCAGTTGTACGTGCGCTGGCTGTCGATCACGCGCTTGCTCCTACGTCAACTTGTCGCTCGTCAGAAAAGAGGGAAGTACATCACGTGTGATGCATTTGGTTGCGTTGCATTTACTTGTCCGAGCGCCTTAGAAATGTTAGGAAGGAATAGTTTCTAGTCATGATCCGGGTCGGGTCAAAGGAGCGGCCGGAATCTGTAACGAACGTGCAAAGCCGAGAGCACCAGGAACAAAGTTGTTTTCAACCAGATTTCGGTCGTTTGATGAAGAGACGTTCAGTCTCCTTTTACCTCAGTGCTTCCACACGATCTGTTGTGTAACATCCGTTCCTTTCTTCCACAAAGGTTGGACCAGACGAAGTTCCGCGTCGTCGCAGCTGCCCAGGACTTGGATCGACTCTGTCAAGAGACGCTGCAGATTTCCGAATCCGAGGTACCCCTCCAGAAGTTCGAAGAATGGAAGTCTGAGGTGCAGCAGATCGCCAAAGAGCAGTTGAGCCGTTCGGGCCGGGCTCCAAGTGCGGCTGTAAAGTACTTCAGTCTGGTCACGGAGGTCGAAGCCGCTCGAGAGCTGGAAGCATTCCGCCAGTCGGGGTCGTTCGAGGACAGTTTACTGTGCTCAGAAACGGTCCAGCAGGTCCGTTCGCTTACTGCGGAGGTAGTGAGGGACCTGCATCTCAAAGAGAGGAAGCTAAAGGAACTAGAGCGGAGTCTTTTTTCGGGGGAAGTGGGTCCGAGTATTCCAGAGGGAGCGAAGCAGAAAGTGTTGGAAGCAAGCCGGACGGAACTGGCCGAGCTGACCATCCTCGGTTTGCAAGTCGAGGTTGAGGCTCTTCTGCACAGTCTGGAGAAGTACAAGTCAAGGATAGCAAGCGAGGCAGACTCCGCAAAGATGCGCGCGTCGATGCGCAAGAAAGAGGGTGAGGTAAAGAAGCACATAGAGGCGGCGATCGATAGGTACAACGTTGTCGTTCAATAGGGTGACCCGAACAAACGGAGGGATTCAGCGAGCGCGTCCGCCTTGTTGGGCGGTGCAGAGCTGCCCTGGCAATATGAGGGTCGATCAGACGAGTTGCTTACCGTAGGTGCCTTGACAGTACGAACAGTAGCCTTCAAGCGGAAGGTTGAACTGGTCGAAGCATTCAATCTCTTGCAACGTTTGCAGGAAGAGTCGAGACTGTTAGTTGATGAGCAGCGGAGTCTTCTGACGTATTACTCGGATCTGATTGTGGGTCTAGATAAGAGAATAGAACAACTCGACTCCCTCGACAGTAGGGCAGACGCCGAAGCTCCTGCCGAATCGGAGTTGGAAGGCCGACAATCCAGGTATTGGATCTCCGAAAGTCGACTCAAGAATGATAGGGATGCCCGGAACGGTTGCAGAGCGTTGCACGCACAAGCGAGGGCGGCAGCTGCGATTCGACTTCGAGAAGCTAAGAAGAGCTTTCCTCACGCGCTCGAGGAGGCCAGTGCTGAAGGAAGTGGTGCGTAAGAAAGAGTCAGGGAAGCGGCTGCCGGACTCCATCTTGAGGAGGAATTTGCGGAGGCAAATAAGGATCTCGAGGGGCTAGAGCTGGCACGCCTCCAGGCTTTGTCTTGTCACCTGGAGGCCGTAGACTGTTCATTGCTGGTTCATAGAGCGTTCAGGTTAGGCCTAACCGTTCATCAGCTTCCAGAGCTTACGGAAGATCTACTAAGAAGTGTAAAGTATTTTTCGGAGGAGGAGATCTCGAAATTTTTGAGTGCTTTAAGGAGCACTGGTGCAACCTGATGTAGGCCGGACAGATCCAAATGTGCACATAGGACGGACAAGGTACTAATCCATTGTTAACAACCATCACACTAGGAAACTCGGGTGATATCAATCATGATCTCTTTTTGGTGACTCATTGTATGTCTTGGCAGCTCTCAGGGTTGTCCGACCAATTGTTGAACTTATTCTTGAATACTGATGGCTCGCCGGGCATGAGGATTGGATGCAGTTATGCGCCGCGCATATGCTATATATAGTTAAAATTGTGCATCATATGCCACTGGCTATGGCATCATAAATTTCTTTGGTTATAATAGCTTGTGTTGGCATGCAATTCTCGGCTAGTGACTGACAAGCACGCATGCAAATTCTTGCATGAAATCAAATACAACAATATTGATCACCGATTCTTAATATTGATACGACTGCCGCGCACCGCGTGTGGCACTATCTTGGTGATTGCTCAATGAGAACGATCGGATAGTCGACAACGTATTAATATTTGCGTGATATGCTCCGTGGATCATCGGATTGATAACATAATAAGTTGATTGCCAAAGATCCATGCGCGCGGTTATTAGAATAGCACTAACTTAACCAATTATGACTTAAGCTAGCTTTGTGCAGAATGATCGGATTCATAATGAGACCGCACTGTTGGTCTACTTCGATTTTGAGACACAGCCTATATATATTTGCGAATAATCGAATTGATGCTTTGTATATGCAGATTCCAGATTGGCATGCATCATTATGGCAAGGCAAGCGCGGACAAATGTACAATTGCAACTTTATGGGTACTGAACCCGGTCAATTTGTAGTGTTTGGAAGGTAAAAGCCTGCTCGCGTGTGCGACTTCAAACACCATGCAACTAACATTGTACTTAAGTACGGATACTATGGTCCTTCACAAGTCCTTTACACTATTCTTGAATCGGAGACATGGGCCAAGCTTGTCCTTTCCAAACAGATTCTGCAGTGCATCCATGTCCAAAGCTTTGGCCGTCTCCTCATCGATGTAGTGCTTCCTAAGAGCTGTCAACATTGTCTCAATTACATCTTCGGGATACCGATCCGCCAAACCTTTCACCAGACCTTCAAGATTCGGCGATAATTTAAACGTGGTCGCCGGCTTGGCATTGGTTGCTTCGGGGGGCGTGTGCTCTTTGGCCCTATCCACATTCGATTTCGAGTCGGCCACCCCTTCAACCTTCACGTCAATCTGAGCCTCCGTTTTCATGGCCTTTCTGAAGTACTTCTTGTGCTCGTTCGTAAACGCCTCCCCCTTTGCGCCGGCGGAGGCGTAGAACCAACGAGTTGCCTGGTTTCCTTCCGTGGGGGTATGGACCATGAGGGAGACCGAACAGCCTAAAACTCGTAGCTTGTCAACCTCCCTTGTTGCGGCCTTCAACACAACAGGAAGGGCCGGAATTTTTGCCTTCTTCGACTCGTTCTCTGCTTTCTTTCGAGCAGCATTGTGGCTGTGAATGTCGTAGTTACAGCCTTGACAATGCGTCCTCCGGATGTGATTCTTGGTTTCGGTAGGGCAGCCGCCAGGGCGGGGGCAGGGGTTGACGGGAGCCTTCTTTTCAGGCTGCCCGCTCTTGCTTTCGGGAAACGCCTCCTCGTGTGCTCGCTTGCCTCGGGCTCCTGACGAATCTGCAAAGGAAAGGAGTGAGGAAGGTGCTTATGACCAGGGACCAAAAATAGAGTAAGCGTCATGACGGTCTGCCGATGTTCCTCAATTTCACCCAAGTTCTTTCGCGTAATCTTTCAAGGAGATTGATCAATGTCGAGTCTTAAATATACGAGACGCGCTGAGCGGACTTGCTTTAGCTCTCATATGATAGATGCAAAGAGTTATCTCCGTTCCAAGAGCTCATCACACTGAACCTCCTGTTGTAGTTTGTTTCACGCGCACAGAGGGACTCACGAAGCACGTAAGTTCTGACCCTTGAGATTTGAGATACATGCGGGCTAGACGGTTCGATGTTGAGTGATGTCTGACCTCTGTTCAGTCGATAACACCCTATGTCAAGTGCTGGCTATGCACAACAGTAACACGCGAACGTCAATGAAAACGAAGACAAGCGCAGGGACGTGGAACGCAAACACGGAATAGTATTACGAGTCACAGACAAGACTACCAGGGCAGACCTTGGTCCCAATTGAAAGACGAACCCAGTTTTGACCATGCATTTGTGTACGTATCAAAGTGGTCATTTGGTAAAAGCACTGAACGGCTCTATTGCGCTCCGAACCAAGATTTGCAGAGCCATCTCCGAGCGATAGCAACCGCAGATCGAAGGTGAGGGTGGGAGAGGATGCGTTGCTGAGAGCAACGCCGACGAGGGGTTTAAAAATTGAGCCCACTTACCATGTTTGCTGGGTGTGGCTTGAGAGCGCGTGTTTCGGCTCGGGCTGTTCACGAAGTCATCGGAGGCAGCTTTACGGTTGCTGCCTGGGGCTTTTCTAACAGAGCGTGGAGTCGAATGCAGTGCCGGATGCTCCGCGCGTGTTGCCTTACCGATAGGAGGCCCTTCTTCTGCTGCACAAAAGTAGGGACGCGATTATGGCCACGAAATGAAATCATTTCATGGAAGACGACATGTCAATTAATAACAATCAGGAGTCAAGTCCTTCCGTTTGTGAAAGATTTGCGTGCGAGGATGCTTCTTAAAGTTAGACATTTAGTGTCTTCCTTGCGGGACATGCCGTGGGCATTTACGGGCCACAGGATAGTTGGAGGCATCGCACAGCAGGTGCATCGTCACACGATACCTAGCAACAGACAATCACTTAGCCCATAATTGCTGCCAAAAAGCTGGCCGACTTTGATCTTGGCGACCAACCTGAGCCCGTTTGCTTTTCGGTGCTCTTTCAATCTCAAATACGAGAACCGTTGACTCAAGGCGTATGGGACGCAGCTTGTTGACGGCGCTCAACACTGGAATACATGATGCATCTTAAGCAGAACGACCGACAACTTTACAGAGTGACATATTCAAAACCAAGCTCGCCGTCTGATGTGCAGCATCAGCAAGCGCATTGCTAAAGAAAGCGCCTTTTTTGGAAACCACTCAAACGAAAAGCTGGCGAACGAAGGGGAGTCCAAAGAGGAAAGCAGAGTCAAAGCAGAGTCAGCCACCACGAGCATGGGTTCAACTCTGGAAAAGCAACCGTGGCAAACGACATGTCATACACCAGCCGAGGTTGGGGGTCAGCAGAAAGGGTAGCCTTCTTTACGTCATAAGCTTGAGCACGAAGCCATATTCTAATGTTCGACATTCAACGTGCTGAACGGACATATCCTCGGCAGCAGGATAGAACCAGTTCAAAGAGTCGCGGTCATGTTTTGCCTAGTGCTGATGACTCACTTAGCTAGTAGGTCTTACATGAGATCAACAAGGCAACTTGACAAGCCTTCTGCTCGAAGAAGCTAACAACACGCGTAGACAAATCAAATCAGGAAAAGAGGTCATTACAATGCAAGCCTACCTGCTTCAGGACACATGCCAACATTGTCTGCCGGGCTTTTGACCCAAAGTAGATGAAGGTAAATACAGAGAATCAAAGAAACGGCCAAACACGTTTCGAAAAGAGAAATCGCTACAACTTTCAAAGTCCACGCCAACCTGACTCACCAGTCTCGATCGGCGAAGCCTGAGTCTCTGATCGGGCTCTATGGACGGGGGTTTCGGGGAGGTCAGCTGCATGGTCTGGCACATGGCGCCCGGCGGGGGTCCCAATTGGCGACTGCGCAGGCGGTTGGGTACCTGAAAAACAAAGAGCTGCCTCCGATCAAGACTGTCCTGAGGCTTATTTGAATTCAAGCAGGGCCCATGATTTTCGAAGAGAGAAGTGGACGTAAGGAAGAAAATGGAATATCAATCAAAGCCAGGCCCTGCTCAAGAGAACCAGATTGAACTAGGCTCGAGATTTGCGAAGGTTGGAAAGCATACAAAAGCACTGCCCGGCGCTTAGTCTTAGGCAAAGGAAGAATCAGTCCCGAGCACTCATGTAGGCTCTTTGATGTCCAAGCAGTTTCGGTCGGTCCTTGCATCACCAGATTTTGGAGATTCTGCATGCGCTAGGCAGTCGCAAGTCCCACCTCCAGAGCTGCTGGTCCCTCTCCTATTGCTGTGCGGCGACCGCCTCGTGGATGCACCCTCCGAAGCCACGAACTCAGATCTCGTACGACCTGGCAGTAAAGGGTTCTAGAGAATTGGTACAAGAGGGAATGCACTTGAACTCTGACGTGCCTGAGGAATAGTGAGGTATGATATTCCACTTGCCGTCACTGAGCACGCGCTGTGCTGACCAGCAATGAGCAATATCTGACGAAAGGAAAAAAACCCTTGAACGGAACAGGTGCACAATATCAGAGGAAAGGCAGATTCTATGCCGAGAGCTTTGGATTTTGGAGAAACGCTGCACTACGCTGTGCATCCACAATAAACTTCGCAACCGAAGGCAAAGCAATTGTCGAGGCAAGTACATAGGCTTCTCTTTTTCCATATGGATAATGCATTTAAGGAGCTCTGGAATATGCCCCACTATGAAAGAGAAAGTTGCTCTGGATAGGATGCGGTGCCTCTCCAAAGCTTGAGCTTCAGTGGGCTCGAAACAATTGAATCACTAACAAAGACACGTAGACAATACAATCCTGATTGGCCGTCATGCAGGAACGGTGCACCCTTGGCAGACTTCCTCTGAAAGACCCCACCTTCTCAATGCAATATCTCTTCCTCTAGCTGGACCAGTTCATCAACACCTGCCACAAATAGCATATGCTGCATAATGGCGAGCTTACTCCTCAATTGAGCCAACTACTTTCTGGTGTTCCAAAGACCTGATCTTAGGATAGCAAATTGAGCCAATATAACTACGCCCCACCTTTCGCGCCCTTGTCCTGTCCTGCGGCATTCGAGGGGTTCGAGTCACCTTCTTTGGATCCCTCAGTATCCACTGCACGTCCAAACCAGGTTGTTGAGTCAGAAGGCCTTTCAATGTTGATTCGAAGAAGAAGCTACTTGGGTGCACAACCCCAATCTTAACCCCAGAATTTGGCATCCTGGCCCAAACGAGAGGAGTTGAGCACTCTTGCTTTGCGTGGAGGGAGTATGGATGCGCCAACAGGACCAGCATCAGCGAGTTCAATAACATCCAAGGAATACAAGACGTCCAGCCTCCTTGACCAGAATCGATCACACAACGTGGTGAATCCGTACACTTTCACCATTCACTACAGCCGGACCACTAGTCAAACAGGACCTGAATGCACATTCAAAAGTTCATTCAATGCAGACTTGTAAACAGCTGAACGCGCAAGATGCATATGACTTCGTTCGAAACCTCACCATCAACATTAGTCTTGGCTTTTGGGATCCTGGCGTGTTCTCCAGAACCCCATGCTTGTGCGAAAGGAGCCGGTCTCTCAGTTGACACCGAACGCTGGGCATGACCACTTGGGTGGAGATCGGGAGGATGATTGCTCTTTGTGGCATCGGGTGATCGATGTTCTGCAAATTGAGCGGGGACAGTCATCGTACCTCAACATAAAGCATCACGTACCAAATCCGCCAGATTCATCACCACTCGGTCAGCAATCCAAGAGGCAGGGGAATACGAGAGTGGTTGCAGACTGGGGCAAGCGAGTGGGCATTTGTCTGCTCAAATATACCGTAAAGCAGCACTCCTTTTGAAGATGACAATAAGGGTTTGCAGACTCAAAGCCAAGGCTTCTCTGATCTGGTCTTCCTCTGCAGAACAAGCGAAGAGCAAGTTCTACATTCTGTTGAATTTCTCAAGGCTCCGACTTCCACGAGGACAGTCAAAAGCAAGAGAGCAGACTGAAGATATGCTGCAAAGGCGCAGCGAGCGGAACAATGTGGAACTATTCAGGAAACAATTGTTGCAAGAGAGCATGCCTTTTATGCAAGATTCACAGACTTGGAACCTGAACAAGGGAAGGAAAGCAGATGATTGTACACAGGTTGGGGCTGCTGTGGCAGACACGCACCTGATCTGGGCACTTCCCGCCGTTCTCGCTTCTGCAACTGCTCATTTAAGAAGGATTCAAAGTGTGCATTGTCAAGGTGGGCGAGCTTTTTCAAGACAGCTCCATGCTTTGCAGATCTGAAAAGTCTGTCCGACAACTCCGACCATGGGTCAAAGTTGTTAAGCGTGATCAGCTCAGCCCATGACGCAATCTCCTTCTCCTCAGCATACTGTAGAAGAGCTGTTCCAAACTCTGGGATAGACAGATTCTGCCCTTTTGTGGGTACGTTTCTGCGGAGAAGGTTTGGGTACTTATTGCTTTTGATCTTGAGCCCTTTCCAATGCTGCTTCAGAGCTGTCTCTGTATGCTGAGTTCCTCCAGGATCCATTCTGAAAGGCCTGCATGAGATGCTCTGGGCAGCAGACGTGCTCAAGAGTCAAGAACTTGAAGGACAATGTCAGGCCTCCTGTCCCCTAGCTGCTTGCTACCCCGTAAGCCCTAAAACGCGACCGAGTGCCAGATTGAAGAGCCTTGCAGTGAAGTTTCAAGTTCCAAGGCCCAGCCTGCGGAAAGGCTGAGGCAGGGCCAATGGCAAGGGTGCCAGCTGACAGTAACAGCGGGAGGGCGGCCGGCAATGGCGGCATATGGACATTTTATCATATGCCTATGACGGCCGTTACATACCGCTAAGACCGCCGACTCATACTGAGTATGGACCAAACGTCATGACTTATGACCGACACCGCATATGGCAATATGAGGTTTTGTTCATAATATCGGTGAGACTGGGTTGCCAATGTACTGCAATCCACACGGTCGCGGCGCGCAATTCTTTGTGGGTCAAAACGGTCGCTTCGGGTCGTCCTGCACGGTCGATATTAAGCCCTGCACTGCCGATCGGACGGCGCAGATACCTCGCTGTGGATATGTTGCTGAGCCCGGGGCCCGCCGGGCGGCAGCACACCGGGATGCACATATTCGCGCCGGCGGCAGCCAAATTCCTTCATAGACTCTATTGAATTTCTCATACCAATATGGAACTTTTGTCATTGACTTATGGCTTCAATACCATTTCCGAGATTTGGGTAATAGGTATGAGAGATTCCTCATAAAATCTGTGAGGCCATGGGTTGCGATCATGGTCGTCGGAAACAGACGCGGACGCGTGTCCTGCCCGGCGCGGCCGGGACTTTGAGCGCGGCACATGCAGATCGGGCGAATGGCTGGCGGACAATTGGCAAGCGGCCAGGGCCAGCCGCCAGGCTCCTTGCACGGAGCGTCAGACATACCGTACAATTGTCTTCAGCGTCCGACACGGAGTTTTGATTTCGCTGGCTCCTAGGCCGACTAGTGCTCCGGTCAGTCGCCTGGAGGCTTGAACCGATCGGCTTCTCCCACCCAAATACCCCAGAAAGACCCCGGTTCTGTCGACTTTTTGGCCGATGCCCCTCGGTTCAGGCGGCCGAGAGGCAAATCCGTCGGCTGACTGTGACCGTTGACGGCTCGTCTCGAACACTGATTGTCGTCTCTCCACTGTGAATCAGAATCGTGATTGGCAGAGCCTGAGCCTGAGGTTCTCTCTTCGTTCTGTTTGCGCTCGACTCGGCCAGGCTAGCCCGGCTAGGCCCTAAATTGCCTAATAAAACGGGAATACGGTATAGGTATTATGTACCGTACCCCTGCCATGGCCCTGGGCTGCCGCGCCTCAGTATACGGTAGGTATCCTGACTGACTGAATCCTTGGACCTTCAATGGGCTCTGGCCTACAGTTTGGCACAGTACCTACCTTTAAACCTACAATTGGCGTTCTTGGCGTACCGTACGTTTAGGGGTGGACCATCGTGTATCTTCGAGCACCATTACATTATAGGCCGGTTCGGTTGGAAATGCTGACGTTGTCCAACGGAACCGGTCTTTACATGGCAAAGTTGCGGGCCCTCGCGGTTCGCGGCCCGATCGGCGGTCATTGCCCCCCAAAAGTTCGAACAATCTCCCAAAATCGAGGAACCGCGAACAGCGTTGACCAAAGGACCTCGAGGCTCGGGTAGGTCCTTTGGTCAACGCTGTTTTGGTTCCTCGATTCCCGGAGCTTGTTGTGGTCTGATGTGGTCCGGCAGTGCAGACCGGAACACTTGCATGGCAAGACTCAGACGACGTCACTGTTCTCCGGTAAAACTTCTTTTCGCAAGAGGGGGGTCGGCACTGCTCCGGACCGAGCCAGCCCAGGCTTTGGAAGGCCCAACCGGCGCCGTTGGCTTGATGACGTTTTTCCAACCGAACCGGTCCAATGTAATGGTGCTCTTAGCCCCGTGAATCTGCTTGGCCGCCATTGGCATTGGGTCCTCTGTCCCCTCTCTGTCCTCGATCGGACTTCACCAGGCGATACGCCTCCCTACTTGAGGTCATTTCGAACTTGAGGCAGCTGTTCTGACGCTTCAGGGGGTGACGTTTTGGTCAAAACGGTATAGCTACAATTTGTGCGCGCTCTCACTGTAGGGGCACTGTAGGGGGCACATCGGCCCGCACACTTGAATGATGAACCTTGGAACCGCCAGTCCATCCGGATGATCCCGATGCCATTCCAGTGACGTCCTCCCGGCTTCCTGCTGCAAACAGTTCTGATATGCTTCTTTTCCAGCAGATGCTACGTTAGCTACATACGAAGCAGCTATCAACCACCATGGCTTCCATGCAGCTACTTCAATTTGTGCTGTCTGCCGCGCTGCTTTTCTCCTCATCATGTGCACAGCAGCTGAACCCACCTGCCATTTTTTTGGCAAATGCCACAGTCCTTCCTGCTGCAGACAGCACTAATGCTTCTCTTCCGTCAAATGCTATTTTGACCATTTACAGAGCAGTGCGGTCTCAGAATCTAGGGCTTCTGGGTGCACTATTAAATGTTAATATAAGTGGGTTGGCAAACTATCTGGCACTTGATGTTCAGTTGGTGCTTCGCAATACAACAGCCCCGATCACGTGAGTCTTCTACCGAATCGGCCCAGGGTCTTTTTTGTGCACATCCACTTGTTGAACTTGTTTAGGTGCAAATGAGAGCAAAGTTCAATCCAGCGGCACTTCTTGTCTCAGGAGCCACTGTAGAGTACACATGTATTGCCATATTGTTTGGTTTGCAAGTTGCATGTCACTTCATAGTGCCAGTTTCTTGCCAGATTGGCCAAGGACCAGCTTTGCTTTTTCTGGTGGCAGGTTGTCCAATGTCACCACTCTCCTTTCTTTCTTTGCCCTCCTTACACCGCCAGCGGGCTCCAATGTAACTGTGAACAATGTCTCGGAGCTCTACTTCTACTTCATTGACAGCACAAACGTACTGACTGTCTCGCAAGTAACAGCTGGACAGGTGAGATTCACCACACCTGCTGAAGGTTGCGGGAATGGTGGGTGGCCAAAGTTGAGGTCTTCAAGCTAGAAATAGCGGCCCGAGCTGAATAAAGCCTGTACCTTCTTGAAGTCCTGGCAAGTTGCCAGAGTGGGGAAAGATTACTAGCTCACATTTCGAGACGCAAAGAAGTGTTCTGCGGGTTTGTGGGGAATCAACAGAGGAACAAAAGGTTGGCAACTGAAGGAAAAGGGGATCAATGGCTCTGTATGTTTCCTTTGCGTATTTGCATTCAGAGCCATTATTGCTTCAGACGTACCTAGACGACGAGCCTGTACACCCCTGCACACCTCTACGAGGTCGACATTGGACAGGGCTCATGGCCCAAGATTTTTGTTAGAGGAGGTCAGAGGGGAGGTTTCGGATTGTACAATAATCTCTGATCTTTTTGTTGAGACTTGCAGGTTTGTACAATCTCATTTAGCTCTTTGTGGAAAGGGTGTGCAGGTCCTACTCCGAGAAGTGCGCAAAGTCGTTGGTTCCTTTAGATCTGCCAAATGCAGGGTTCTAAGACAACTCATTCTCATGTCCAATACCAGGTTCTGTTTCAAGCTTCACGGGCAACACGCCTCAGATTCTCAAATTCAGATTTAAATGCAGATACTGGGGAAAGGCATGTTGAGAGCAGCCAAGGTTATTGTGTGGACTGGGATAATTCTGTGTTCAGTGGGTCTGGTCAGAGTCGCTCCCTTTTAAACCAAGTTTGTCCGTCACTTGCCAGATTGACGACAAGGTCTTAGAAAGGTGCCTTTCTGACCATACTCTCTGTTATGCAGCTTGGCAACGTCTTCCTCACCAGCTTCTGGCAACTGCTCAACAGCACCACCTCTCCCAACGGTACCTGGACTGTCGCCTATGTCAGCATCACTCCCGCTCCGAGCGGTCCCTTCATCCCTCAAACCACCCCAGTCTTCGCGGCCACCCCTAATGTCACCATTTGGAGCACCATCGGTAGTGGCATGGCCACTTTCGTGAATACCAGCATCCCTGCAAATGTCACTATTGAAGCGAATGTCATTGTTGCCTCAATTGGTCTCCAAGCAGCCCTCAGCGATGGCAATCTGAGCCCTGCAAATGTGGCCAACCAGTACTTCGCCCCCTTCTTCCGAGTGGTGCTGCCAACCCTCCCAAGCCCTACATTGTGAGGAAGAACTGTTGCATCACCCCATCTGCAACTCAAAAAGTTCTGCTTGATTTGTGAAGTTCCAGAAATGTTGTGGTTATAAGAAGCAACACTCTGAGGCAAGCGAGAGTTCTCAGCACGCTGAAATATTGCATCTTGTGATGGTCATGCTGCTTTTCCAGGTCTTGACAGAAGTCTTGGTTTTAAAAACTTTTGCAAAGGCAATGATGAAGAGGGGGCTTTTTCTCCGTCTCTGTCAATTAGATGGTGAAAGAGAAGCCATGATTTCGGTGTTCTGGTCTCAAAGTTCAATGGTTTTTGCATACTGCTGTGTCGCAAAGGCGGTTTTGATGACTTGTCCAGTGCACATCGACTTGTGTTTTCTGTGGCAGGCTCAATCTGACAGACCCCATCATAATTACTTTCTTCGACTTGCTGCGCGGCCGCAACGCAACCGGCAATGCTTCTCCGCAGACCGTCGTCTCGTACAAGCAGTTGAACATCCAGTCGGCTATCTTGACAACCCTGGTGCCTGCTCTCCCTTCGGTAAGGGCGCAGACTGCAGGCAAACGTTGGACAAACAATCAGAGTTCAAGACGCGACTGCAGACTTTCCTTGTTAGTTCTTTCCTTTATGTGTTTGTATGTCTACAATAATGCTTTCATGACTTGCTCTGAAGGGGCCCTGGAGGTGCCCATTGTCTGCCACACGTCTGCTCTCAAGGTGGCCTCTATTGAAGTTGGTCCTGATGTCGTTCCTCCGCATACACTTTCTACAGAGAGACAATAACCCGGCTCGCTTGATAAGCAGTGTACGACGGCAAACATTTGAGATCCAGAGTTACTTTCATCTTACAGGACTGCAATCCAGAGTGCGGCAATATAAAGTGTGTCTTTCTGCTCCTTTTCACAATCACGGTGACGCTGTGCACAATATCAGAGGAAGGATTGGTGGAGCTAATTCCAAAGGCCCGTTTTGCGAAGTAGAGGCCACTGACATGTGCGTCATGTCCTGCGCAGATTGGTGACGTATATGTCATACAGCTATGGCAGGTGCTCAATGCCTTTTCCAACAATACCACCGCTCCCCTTGCTCGCTTGCAATTGACCTTCATCTCAATGAATCTTGCACCACCAGTCGAGTGCACCCAGTACAGCAATAGAACCCCTGACGTCTCCTCCTGCCCTTGTTACAACGGTTGGACCCTTGCCCCAACCCCCAACATCCAGTCCACCTGTTCCAGAGCCTAGTTTGACCACCCAAGCACCTGCTCCAAGTGCGGTCCCTACTCCTGCTCCAACCGTTACAGCAGTCAATGTTCAGCCTTCTCCACTTTCGGTTCCACCTATTCCAGAGCCTACGATCAGCCTCACGCCTGCTCCAAGTCGGACTCCTATTTACACTCCAACTCCTACAGCAATTAGTGTCCAGCCTTCTCCACGTTTGGGCAATACGTCTGAAACGTCAGATTCGGGTCTGGGGTTGGGGACCACTGTTGGCATCTCGTTGGGAGCAACGGCAGTCGTCTTGGGTGGTTTGCTGGTAGGTGCGTGGATATTTCCGTCTAGGAGGAAGAGGAGGCACGAGCCGCCAGGATTGCCACCGGTCACAGACCACGACACCGAAAAGGACGCCGCTGTCGAAAGGGGTGTTGGCAAGGTCTCTGCAAAACCTAGGCAGGCCTCCGGTGAGTACAGTGTTGTCACGGGTGCTGGTCAAAGTGACTTCAAGTTTAGTAACTTCCAGTCTTTCTTTTCAAACATCTTCGTTTGTCCTGCTGGGTCCACTTCAGAACTAGCTCTTGATCCGGTTGTAGAGGATTCGGACCCAAGAGGTTGGAGATGAAGCAAAGAGGAAATTTCTTATATGTGAGATCTCTGCTGACAAGAGGGATCGCTAGGTTTCTGGACATGTGGGCCATTTGTACCCCTGAGCTCGGTCATCGATGCTAGTGGAGATCAGTTACCTTTAGTACAGCAGATTTGTGAAGCCAGTGTCTGAACCGTCAAGAGCTGCTGACTGAGGGGGTTGACAGTACCGTTGTTGAACGTTGAAGTGTTGGAGTATCAAAGGAGACCTTGGCGTCGATGCTACATCATACTTTGTGTTGTTGGAACCTACTCGCGAAATGTTATGGGTTCTTACTAGAAATTACTGAAGGCCGCTTGCATTCATATCCAGATCCCTTTACTGATGAGGAACCCTTCTGGCTCTGTTCGACGATGTTGAGACGGCCGGAACTATATATTGACGTTTTTCCGAGCTATGCCTGCAGCAACTGCCCAAGCACACGAAGCGACTCTGGGGCTCATACGCGTTTTCACCATTCGAGAACTCCGGAAAGCAACCGCAGGCTTCTCGGAAACGACGTTGCTAGGAGCTGGCGCCTTCGGTCGGGTGTATAGAGGCACCTTCGCTGATGGAAGCTTTTTGGCCGTCAAAGAGTTGAGGAAGGGAAGAGGGGTGAGCCCAGTTTGCCTCCACGTTTCTCTTGTCTGCATCTATGGACACGTTACTCATTTGTCTTCGGGTTGCTTACGCAGGAATTACACCTTTTCTGCATCCTCAGCTCAAAGAGATCAATTACAGGACTTGCAGACCAAGCTCCTTGTTTCCTCCGCTTCCGGCGAGATCTGTAATACAATTGATATTGAAGCTTCACCATGCCAGGTGTTCATACTTGTGCCGTTGCCTTTCAGGGGTTAGGTCAGCAAGAGTTCTTGACAGAGCTAGCAACCATTGCTCGTGTAAGGCACCGGAATTTGGTGGCGCTCCGAGGTTACTGCATCTCGCCTAAGGCGTTCTACCTCGTCCTGGACTATGCCCCGAACGGGAATCTGTCGTCCGCTCTGAGCAGTGGTGAGGACTCTCCCCTGATTGTCACCCTTTTTTAAGACTCCGTCGCTTCAACCCGCCTCGTCTTCTCCCGGGAAGTCCGTCAGGAGGCCATTCTTCGCACCGTAAAGGTGCATGCCTGGACAGGCGCTTTCTGCTTTTGAACGCTGTGATCCGGGCTGGACCTGTTTTTGCGTGCAACAGAGGGCGCTTTCCTTCAAGCGCTGTGAGTTGGCCCTCCTTATCGAGAGCACATGTTTTGGGTGGATCTCTTAACGACAGATGTTCGCGCTTACAGCCTGCCAAGACAGCCTTGCTGAAGGGCATTGATTCGACCGGTAAAAAATGTATCCCTACAACAACATAGTCGGCGCATGGATAACTAGCTGCGCTGGATTTCTCTGCTGCTCTGCTCCGGCTGCTTCCAAAGGGTTGGGAGACGTCTTTGTCTCACCTCTTATAAAGCGTTTGCAGGCTCTAGCACGGCCCTCACCTGGAGTCAACGTCTCGTTATTGCAACGGGTTCAGCACGCGGCCTTTCGTACCTCCACAACGATATGGCGCCTTCAATTCTGCACCGTGACATCAAGTCGGCCAACATCCTTCTGGACCAGAATATGGAACCGCTTGTAAGAAAGGGTGTTCGAGGCCCGATCTTATGCATTTGCTGCCGTTTAATCTGCTTTGAGCTGAACGATTGAGTCTTCTTGCAAAGCTGAGTGTCACTCGAGCATATTTACAGGGCTTGTCTATCAAACTCTCAAATGTCTGGGGCTCCAAAACAACCAGGCTCCGCCGTCTAGGGGCCAGGACAATGCTCAGCTTTCAGGAAAGGCCTTCCGGATTCCTCGCTTCTGGTTCCAAATCATCCCTGTATAAACATCCAGGTTTTACTCCAAACCCGCAAACGGGCATGGGAGCAACGTCTTACGTAAATGCACGTTCCACCGGGTTACTCTGAAGGATGCTCACGAGCTAGAGAAGCAAGCTAGGTTGTAAGAAGAGCTCTCTAAGTGAGTGGCACCTGACCGTTCCATGACTTGCGCGCGATGCTTGCAGGGTCGCTGTTGCCTACTAGCGAGTTCTGTAGCAAGCTTGCTTACGGCTTAGCGTGACGATCACACAACTTTGCGTTCTGCACCTGCAGGTAGCCGACTTCGGGCTAGCGAAGCTTTTGGACGAGGGCAAAACACACCACAGCACAAACGTACGCGGCACGTATGGTCATGTGGCCCCGGAGTACGCTCTTTACGGCCAGGTATGCGAAGCTCTTTTGTTGTCTGCTCGTATGTGATCTCAGCAAGCGTCAAGACAGAACCCTTGCAAGGCTGTAAAGAGCTGTGATCCCTTGTAAATGCAGGCTGCTTGACTCTTGCGATGGTTTCAATCATTCAAATGAAGGTCGAAGGAGTGACTTGTGACTTTGCTTCTCAGTCGTCTTGGAAGGGTTGGTTCGCTCGACTTGATAGCCCCTGACCTTTCAAAGGAAAGGGCGTTGACGCCATAGCACAAATGGTGCCCTGTTTGACTCAGCGTGACCACGTGCCAATTCTAGGATGCCTTGTCAGGGAAGCACTGAGCGGCCATAGAATACATCCGGAACCAATCATACTTCCTCATACTTTGGATCTTAAGCGGCTCCTGCCTGGGCTACCGATGGCCTAAGGTCCGTTGAAACCAATTGTGCATGTCACAGGTCACGAAGAAGAGTGACGTGTACAGTTTCGGCGTCGTCTTGTTGGAGCTGCTCACGGGTCGCCGCGCCGTTGAGACAATGCCAGACGGGGGGCGCTCCAACCTCGTAGATGCGGTAAGTGGTGACTATTAGCTGGACGGTCGCACTCATCAGAAGACGATTCGTAGCATGACTAGCTTGCTGAAATATTGTCTCCCATGCCCCCTACTGACCATGTAAGGGGTTATGATCTAACCCGAAGTTGCTGCCTTGCGGAAGCTTCAAGTCAGTGCGTTCCTTGAGAAAATTCGAACGTGATAAAGAGTGATGCTCGAGCGCTTAGAGGGACTACAGAACGGCACATTGTGCTGTGGGATCAAGGAGAGCAAGAGGACTTTTTAAGAAGAACCCTGCTGTCTATCGGAAAAGTAACAGCAAATTCGGTGCTGCCTCGTTTTCATATTCCTTAAGGTGCCTCGAGATGGGAGAGGGCCCACGTTTTAAAGTCCATTTTCAAAATCTCTGTAGAATTTGATGGGAATAGTCCTTCGTGGCCGCATAAGCGGGATTCATCCCGCCACGCATATGGCTCCCATCAATGGAGCCTTAATGTTCTCAACTAAACCGACAGCAGCCAGTAAAGAGAGCAGAGACAGGTCTCTTAAGTAGGTGTTGTATCCCGCCCTGATCTTGAGCTTCGCCGGCACATAAACGACGCAAGCGCATCCATTCCTTTTCGTGTATCAGGTGGCCCGCCAGTACCATCGACCTCTGGTTGTGTTGGACCCCCGGCTTCGCGGCCAATTTCCAGAGCAAGCGTCAGCGCAATTGGTCGTTTTGGCCGTTGCGTGTACTGCTCGAGAGGAGGCCCACCGACCGCACATGTCGCACGTGTTGCGGGAGTTGGATGACATTAGCCAGACTCGAGAGTCGAACATCGAAAATTACGAGGAGATAGGAAGGGAGAGTCGTGAGGATTGGTTCGGGCCTGCAGCGCGGGCGAGCGATGCTCCCGGGTACTCAAGTACCTCGACTGATTCGTGGAACCGGCAGAGCAGGTCAAGCGGGTCTGGCGGGCAAATGGACAGCATGACGTATCGAATGTCAATGATGAGTCAAGGAAGGTGAGTGTTTAGACAGGAACTTTCTTTCTTTCCTTTTTAGGGCATGGTAAACTTACATCAGACGAAACGACTAAGGGACGGCCAGGGATCTGAGAATGGCACAGCACCATGCAGATTGGATGCTCAAGAACAGGGCCTCAGTGAGAGGCAAGCTTCACAAAATCCAGCTCACGAATCCTAGTAATGCGTCCCAGACCTGGCGTATAATGAGCACAACGTGCGAGCACATTCCTTGTCGAGCACGTTCCTTGACAACGACCGGAACTTGACTTTGGCCAGACGAGTCGAACCCAAACTCTGTGCAAGAAGAATCTAGCATCACGGACTTGTGCCCTATCAGTCAGACGTCTTGTGGATGGGCATGCCTACTTAATAATGTTCGATGAAAATTTCGTATTCGCTTGAGAAGCTGCACCCAAGAAGCTCGGTGACTGAGACAGAATAGAAGCGGCAGGTTCACATACAACGTAGCTTCCATGGAAGTTGGTAACACCGTCGTTAATGCGGATTGATCACACCCGGCCACCACCCAACCTCAAGAAGCTAAGAAGAGGTAAAACACGAACATGCAGTGCGGAAAGTGTAGAGGTAATTCAGCGACGGGCCATTCTGCTCTCAATCGGAATAGACACGGACTTCAATGCTGAAATGCTTTCATCTGCATATGTTGGCTTGTCGATCAGACTATACCTATATATGGCGAGGGCGCGCGGCCTGCATGGAACTATGTTCACATGTGTGTATGTATAGTCAGCTATCGATACATCATACATGCACTGATATACACAGTACACGCAATCAACTTAATCCGGCCAGAGACTCCGAATATATGCACGTACGCGCTTGGAGTGACCAACTTAAACGTGCGTACATCAAACGTTTTTTAACGGTACATTTATCTGCAATCGTTAGCATTGATCGATGCAAGATGAGTCAGCCCTAGCAAATCAATTCTTTCGTGGTTCCTGACCATCGCAACACGCAAAGCAGTAGATTTACTGAAGTCATCTTTGAGCAATGGTCACAAGCTGCCCTGCCGCCGCCCGCGCAATGAGTAACTACAACTTTTCTGTGTTAGCCACGTCCTCACGAACATACTGTACGGGCGGCAATATTACTTGAGGCTCTGTAGCAAAGATTTACCGAGGTGGTCAGATACAGGGCCTTCTCTGGATACTACTTCAAGTTTTTCAAATCATTATAAAGTTTGCGAGCAACTTCCGTGTATGCAATACATGTTGAGGTCAAAGTCTACCTTACACTGTTAGCAACTTTGATCGCGCCCTACTTTACAAAAGAGATGTGCACCTGTACCTTACTCCGCCTTTACATAACTAGGGTCTCGAACGATGTTTCCTGAATCAACCTGCGCAATGATGTTCGTCATGACCTTGAATCCCCCTTCAAAGTCTTCTAGCAGTGCGTACTCGTTCTTGGCATGATACGTCGACATCACCCCATACCCCATCGTCTGGACGTCGAACCCTGCGTCCTGCACACACACCCACACGAAGAATGCAGTCAGCTTCAAAGCTCGAAAGCTCGAGCAGACTGCTGGCCGCTGTGCACAAGCAAGCCTTCTGCAGTACTTCGTGATTGCAAGGGCTCACTTCATCCTGGTGGGCAGACACACTTACTGGATCATGGGCGGTTTTAACAGACTGGACCATCGCCGGTTCTGAAATGCGCGCGTCCCTTTACGACTGTTGTGCTAGGTCTTGCCAGCACTTTCGAAGCTCTTTCTGCCATCAACGAGCACTCAGTATGAGGCCAGAAGATTGCTGCGCTTAAGAATCCGTTACAATCCAGGCGCAGCTGCTTGATTGAGTTTCGAGTCGTTTGAGGACAAGAGACGTGCCTGAGATTTTGCTGGTTTTTCGCAAAATGCAATCTGAAATATGCGCTCGGGGCTGCATACCTGCAGTTCCCGGATGCAGGGCAGGGAGCCGGTGATGGAGTACGGCGTTACTTTCCCGAAAACGGCCTTGGTGGCGTTGCACAGCGCGAAGAAGCCGGGCGAGTCCAGCCGGCACGCCACGCCGGACATCATCATCTCGTCGAACGACAGCTCCACCCTGCAACGACAGCCCGACGAAGCTCATGTTCTTATCAAAAGTAGCATCGGGGGACCGTACCAGTAGAGTCAAGGGCTGTCGGTCGCCCACATATAGGACACTCAACCCGAGGTTCCAGAAGGCACGCACTCATTAAGGAATGCTTTTCTCTGACCAGAACGGGACCGACAGTGCTTACAAACCCTTCCGGAACCGCCTCCTGATTGAGGCATAATTTCCTGTCGAGCAACCGACCACCCCCGGGTTGTGCAACGCGCGTGATAATCCGGGGCCTATCAAGCAATGCTCAGACTTTTGACACAATGACAGTGTGTGACAGTGTGACACATTATGTGTGTGTGTGGTGTGTGAGTGCGTGTCTGTGTGACACGCCGCGAAAGGAGAACGAGTTGCGGGTGCTGACCTGCCGCGCAGGTTTTCGTCGGGCAGCTCGTACTTGGAGACGGGCCCGTGCGTGGGCAGCTGCCCGAGGTTGGCGTTGATGTCGTCCACGTACTGCTTGATGCGGGCCACCACCTCCGCCACGCTGCGCACCAAAACGCCGTGTCGTCTTTATAACCAAGATTTGCGTCAACCCTCTGGGACGTGTGTGCGTTGCCGTCGAGAGCAACGGTCCGGAAAGCAAGGACAGAACAGCAGCGGAATCGAAGCGGCATCTGGGCCTCGTCGTCTCAAAGCAAACATTGGCGTCAACCCTTTAGGACCTGTGTTGCATTGCCGTCGAGACGAGCAAGCCAGGAAATATGGACGCCAAAGCGATTGCCATAAAGCGGCATCTGGAGGTCTCTCCGTGGCAGGAAGAATCACAAAATCGTCCTCGATGGGGTGCAAATGACAGACCGTTGTAAAAGACTGCGAATACGGATACTGCAAACACGGGAGCCGGGCCTGGGGCTGACCGAACGAGCTGACAAAGCCTTTTCGACGTACGTCTTCCTTCGCACGCGGTGCATACCTGTAGAAAGGAGTCACTCGGATGTCGCCGCAGATGGTCATCTCGCCAGGGATCTGGTTCACGCTGCCGCCAGGGTCTGCGCAACCGCAGCCATGGTCGGTGGTCAGACAAGAACTGGTTAACAAGCTTCAAGGAGTGTCGCCTATGTCGGACTCATGCGAAATTCCGAAGCTATTGATCGGCTAACTGGCATTCCAGAGGACATTCGCACAACATTTTTGCGGAATGCTTCGGCGCTGGCAGCGTGTCAAAAGCTCGACAAGGGCTTTTTCGTAGCCACGTGGCACTCACAGGAGACCTGCGTGGGCTTGATGGTGGAGGGCGTGACAAAGCCGTAGCGCCCCTCCATCGGGTGCACCGGAAAGTCTTGGTAGAAGCGCCGCTGGATCTCCGAAAGCGCCTCGAATCCCAGCTCGATCGGGTTGATAGCCTGCGCCATAAACGAAGTTATATGAAAACCTCAAAGCAACTCAAATTCCGGACCCACAGCTCGACGTGTTCCAAAACAACCCTGCTGGTACCTCATTAAGGGACCCTCCTGATAGAGCAGAAACTAGTAAACTTGTGTGCAATAAAGCGTGTCAACGTAATGCTAGCAAATCTTGTTCACCAACAAAGGTCTGCAGATTTTCACGACTCTGCTTCGCTGCTCTTCGGACCGTCTACGAGGACCTTGACCAGAAGTATGACACACACACTCCTTTATGGCACTGCTGACAGCCGGGCCCGCGGCCGGCCAGACGGTGGCTATCACCTTGTGTGCGAGGCCGCTGTGGAAGAGCTTGCCCGTCGCTTTGAGGCGCCAGGCCGCCATGCCGCCCGTCCCGATGCACGGCTGCTTGTCAGCCGTATCCACCCAAAACCTGCGCGCAACCCACACAACACAGCAGGGTTGCTCAAACAGGCCACCAGCTGGAGCCATCTTGAAGTAGAGAAAGCTGGTAAGTGTGAGGCGCAGCTGAGCGCAGACGCCGTCTTCACGGAGCTGCTAATCATGAAAGAAAGATCATGAAACAACGAATTTGGTTGGGTAGAAGAAGCCGGAATTCAGCGCAGAGGGCTGTCCCTTGACACTGAGATTCAGGAAAAAGACGGCTTTCAAGGACAGTGCTCGATTCCTGGCAAACGGTACAATTCAATCCAAAACCGCCAAGAGATAAGATGCTTGAGATTATCCCAAAACGGAGCAATAAATCAGGCTTCAAATGCGAGACTGCACAGCACTTCAGGGCGCGGCGGCTGCAGGGGCCTCGTTGCTTGGAGGTGGGCGCGCCACTGACGCCCGGCCACAGGAGCCAGGCATCCCTCGCAACCCCGCACTGCAGCCCCGGACCGTTCAGAGACACGACCCGCTCAACCCTCGGACACAGGCTTTTCAGAGAGGGGAAAAGCCATGAAAAAAGCCCTGGGTGCCCTTATGAGGGGGCGGGGGGCCCTGTCCCCCCTGGCGGGGGGAGCAAGGCTGGCCAAAACCTGACCACTTTTTAGGGTTTTAGAATGCCAGGCGAGAACGCCTGCATTGAACCGCGAGGAGGGAAGAGCGCACGGTCGGCCTTTGGCTCACATCATCAGTGCTGGTGGACAACTCGCAGAAAGGGCTGGAAGCAGCACACGGTTCCAAACCTAGGAGTTTTTACGCGGAGGAGTCTTGGGGCTGACTTGGACACTTTCGAAGGAAAACACGACAGAAACATCCTCACTGGCGATTCTGTATAACAGCTTGTTATGTTCGAGTCAAAGGGATCCTGACCTGGGGGGGCATTTGAGCAAAAGTTGCGCAGTCGGGGAAAATCTTCAATCGAAGAGCTGACCTTTGACTCGCTAGCGTCAATAGCATGATTGCAAGATCGCAGTAAGTGCCGGGTCAATCGTAAAGCAGACTTGAGGCTTTAGATCCTGTCCCGAGCCGTAGGATCAGAACCTTTTCGAAGCACTCACAGGGGCCCTCCTTTGAGCTTGTCCAGCAGCCCCTTTGCCACCAAGGCGTCCACACCAATCCCCAGGTCCGTTGCGTTCTCCTCATTTGCGATGAAGACGCCAACAACAGTTGGCCGCAGCTTCGGCTTCTCAGTACCCAATTGTCTGCAAAAGGAACGATGTTCTGGGGCACAGAAGGTGGCGGAATTTGGAAGAAAATTGACCGTCAAATGATCTAGAAAAGAGCCATGAGCAACACAGCCTATTATCGGAAATCAAAGAGCACTCACGTCATCAAGTCTTTCTGGCTGTCTGAGAATTGTGTCAACTTTCAAGCTTTGTTCCGTAGCTCGCCTTTTGTTTGACTCGTCTGTGAGCAAGCAGAAGGTATTCGGCCATCTCCCAGCATGATACTGATGAGTGACTTCTAACAAAGAGGGTCATACACACAGGGGCTTTGCAGGGGTGGTGGAGCTCCTGATTGCAAGGGTGGACCAGAACCTGTAATTGCAGCCCTCCCGATGATTTTACCTTTATTCTGCGGGTACATGTTTCTTATACTTCTCTATGAAGGGGAGTGGCGTTGACATGTCGACTATAAACATGTCCCAGCAAAGCCTTAGGAGGAGGAAAAAGCAGCGACTGCCCAGGCAAGCTGTTCGGGCCAGCAAGCAATCCATCCTGACCTGAACAGCTCCGTCAAGAGCGCCACATGCCCCAGGCAATCAGTGGTGCCCCTCCCTCTGAGCTTGTTGCCCTCAACTGTCAGGGTGAACGGGTCAAAGTCCTGCCACCACATTGAACAAGCTGATCAGCCACTGCAACTTTGCATCACATGTCAGGATCTCCAAACATAATTGGGGACCACTTATCTTGGCCCAGACACTAGCTGTTGATGTCAGTGAACCGCTCAGATGAAAGAACAATGGGCAATCTAGGACCAGTGGGCAATTGCCAACACCAATGTACTACAGATGGCGTCCTGCAACGTGAGCAGACGCAACAAGCAATTCAACACGTCTCAACTGGCGGCATCAGCGGATGAGCAGTTGTTGCGCACCCAATCTTCCGGGTTCGCAGTCACTACGTCCAGGTGGCAGCCCACAAACGACATGATTTCGTTCTCGTCTGTCCCCGGGTACTCGACGATGATGTTCCCCCGCCCTTCCGCATAGCTGACATGCTGCACCGACAGCACGCCGCCCTCCTCAGTGCTCAGTGGCTGAAGCACGTCCAGCACATGGCGCCCCGCACGGTCCTCCTTAGGAATGTAATCAGGGGGGTTGTTCTGCAGGAACTTGACCTCCCCAATCAGCTTCCGCAGCAGCTCCACGAACTTGTCCTGGTCCAGGGACAGCGATTCCAGCGCCATGCTTGCAGGGAAGACTCCGAAGAGCGTTCTTCTCTAACGAAAGCGTCTGTCGATCGAGCAAAATAGATTTTGCACGTAAATAGAGGTAACTTCCACGACGGAAATTGACCAGATTTTAATGTAGGTATATTTAGATGCCGCCCGGAGAGCTAGCAAACCCATGAGCAAAGAAGCCTACAGGTAGCTCATGGCGGACGGTCAACCGGGCTCATGAGTCAAAACTGCGCATAATACGAGAGATTTATAGGCATCAAATGCCAACCTTTGCCGTGTGGCAATCCGAAGCCTGAGGAATGATATTAATCACCCTTAAAAATTCGCAGCAAGAAGACAAGAGAAGTGGTTGCATTGAGCTACCTACTTGCATCAAATTGGCTGAGCAGCGCTCCATTCAAGCCTTTCTCTGCAGTCACAACGTGCTGACCAGTCTCTTTTTGCAATGGTGGCGGTCGCGTGCACTGCGTCCCGAGGCGTTTGGGCTGCCAACAGCTTACACAACCTGCAATGCTGCGACCACCGGTCTGATCAGATCAGGTCTTCAACTGAGGTCGAGCTTAGGAAAGTTGCCAGGTCCCATCAAAGCCCAAATCGCTCAATCTCGTCTCCTTTCAATGGCCTTCCGTTCCTATCTTCGACGGGCACTCTTTCAGGTTACGGAGACTTGAGAGCCAGCTCACAAAGGTATAAGCTCAGGAAAGGCAGTGTCACCCCAATCAACGCCAGTGTGGACAGTGGGGCAGAGGCAGACGCTGTATCTGAGAGACCGCACGCGGTGACAAAGCGCTCACTGGCGCTACTAGGATTGGCAGCAGCGGGGCTGCTTGCCGCAAACGAGCCCTCTGCTCGGGCGGAGGAAGCTGAGGCCGCGAGCGCTGAATCTCCCAAGGTGACGCTTTTGCATTGTTCCTGATCTCCATCTGTTCAATGCAGGTACAACGCAGGCTGGCCTTTCTGTCTCCTGGCCCACTTAGAACCCGCAATCCTGCCAACATGAAGTTGCGGAAGTTTGTCAATGGAGAGGTTTCCAACGGTGCGTCAAAAGATTGAACGCTCTGCTGGTTGACACAGGTGACATCAAGAGTGTTCCTTGACATCAGCGTTGATGGTGAGCCGGCGGGGCGTGTGGTGCTCGGGCTGTTTGGAGAGGCCGTGCCACGCACAGCAGAGAATTTCCGAGTGCTGGCGACCGGGGAGAAGGGCTTCGGCTACAAGAACAGCACCTTCCACCGCATCATCAAGAACTTTGTGGTCCAGGTAGGTGGGGCAGATGGCAGCGGTGGGGGTGGTGGGGTCTGCGCAACCCAGAACTGGCTCTTGGAGCAGGGCAGTGCAACCGCTCGACTGGTTAGGATGCACAAGTTGCCCCATCAATTCTGGGGATCATGGATTATACTAGAGTCGTTTATAGCCCGTTGATTAGAGACAGTGAGCCTTCCAGACGTTTCTGCGGGACGCTATTGCATACGTCTGCATCCTGCACGAGGTTGAAAGTCTGCCTTTGAGTAGTTGACTCTGACAGTGCGACACTTGAACAGCAGTGGCCGTGCTTCACAGGCAATCTGTCAATCTGTCGACCAATCGTTTGGACCGATCAGCTCTGATTCAGCAGGAGCGAGACGCAGTGCACGGCCTTAGTGCTTAACCAAGCCCATTCCTAAAGCTACCGTAGGACTGTGCTGATTAGTTCCTGCCCACATCCGCAGGGGGGCGACTTCGAGTTTGGCAACGGTCTCGGTGGCAAGAGTATCTACGGCTGGAAGTTCAAGGACGAAAACTTCAGCGTGCGGCACAGCTCCCCAGGGATGCTCTCGATGGCCAACTCGGGACCAAACACAAACGGCTCGCAAGTAAGCCTGCCACTCTATGCCACACGGTTGTCAGCTCCGACTGGGCTTTGATGTATCATTGTTGGCAGAGGAAGAGTGTTTGGCCAGTTCACGATTTATGATAAAGTTCGGGCAATTATGTCCAAGAAAGAAAGGGCACGTCGTCACCCAACGGTCTGCTTTTCGCACTGTCAATTGCTGATCGACCTGCTTGCGATGTACTTATGCTGGACTGAGCTTCGTTTGGTGCAGTTCTTCATCACGTTGAAACCGACTCCCTGGTTGGACGGGCGCCATGTCGTGTTTGGAAAGGTACTGGAAGGTATGGACATAGTCCGAAAGATGGAAGACGTACCCACCAGTTCGCCGTTCTATGCGCCCCCATACCGAGTAGCCATCGTCAATTGTGGAGAGCTCTAGTTGGCTGTTTAAAAAGCTCTAACCTCCACGCCGAAAACGATTGATGTGGCGCTGAGCCTGTTGCCAGAGTACACTCTGTTTTCCCTCCATGAAATAAGCTTTCTTTGCACAACATCTGGTGCTTCGTGGCTATGTACAACGATTAAATTGGGCACCAAATGCGGCCTTGTCAACCATGCTCCTGCAGCCGCCCTCGTTGTCGTGTGGGTACTCATGGGCTAGACCTTATCGCGACTGATGCCTGTCCTGCAGTGTAACAAGTCATCCGAAATTAACATGCAGGCTAAAGATTCTTAGGCGCCCGAAATCAGATCCACGTACTGAGTGTTATTGGAAGATCCTGCATGCATGATCAACTCGACTTGAAATAGCTCAGCATACTTCAGGTATAGGAGCGGCTCGACTTAGTGAAAGCATTCATATGGCGGTTTGCGCATGACTCCCAAATTCTGCGGACAGGTTTGTCAGGGACACATGCAAGACGGACGTGACTATACCGCGAACCAGCGCGTTTGATTTCGTCAGGTTCGACGCCAAACAATTAATTATATGAAACATCTGCGGATTTCGGCACCCATAGCGTTACCTGCTAAATAAGACTATTATCGGACCGCCCAAAATGGTTTCCAGCGAAATTCGTCAGGCCAATTAAACAATTATTTAATAGTTGACGAAATTAAACGCTGGTACGGTATATTGCACCGTTCACATACAACATGTGCGAAGAATATGTACAGAGAACGCTGCGTATGCAGCTGCCATATGATTGATTTGCTCATGGCGGGAATGGAAGGTAGGACGAGAAGATGAACTAGCTGCTACAAAGATTGCTGACTCAAAGGTGCAGAACTATATACGTTGAAGTTGACGTTGCAACTCGAGGCAGAAGTAGCTACAGCTGGTGACTTTTTGGGAATCCGGGAATGGTACAAAAGGGAACATCCTTGTCAAACACGAGAGGAATCACATGAAGCGTCGAAGATATAAATCACCATCGGCTGTCACTTGTCCTGTTCTGCTTCGCGCCAAAGTTTTCACCCCTGCTCCCATCATTTCTAGCATGAGGAGGGACGTATGTTCCCCTTCTAGGCCCGGTTGCCCCTTCTTTTATCGACGGCTCTCCAGGCCCCCTATCATTCTGCCCGCGCTCCCCTGCTGGAGGTCTACTCGGCCCTGCTTCCTGCCTATTCCATCTGTCGGTCGACGCACTGTCTCGGTGCCCATTCTCGTACCCCCTCCGCTCTCCACCACCCCCCGTTGCACCGCCACCGTTCTGGTACCGCGAGCTGGACGGGCCCCTCCCCGATTGCTCCCGGAAGCCCCGCCCGTGCTGCCGTGCGGAACTGAGCCCGAAGGTGCCCGGAAAGCGCCGCTTGAGGGCCTCCAGCTGGACCGCCCACACCGGCTCGTACAAGCGCTGCACGTTGGTGCCAAAGCGGTCTACCATCTCCGCTATGCTGGCAGTTCCGGGCACGTCCAGGCAGTCCACGCGCGTCTGCGCTTTGAGCGTATCGAGCACCGCGCACAGCTGGTCGAGCACGCCGTGCTGCCGCTCCAGTGCGGGGTCGTAGCCCTGGAAGACCATGCGGAATGTGCCACGGTGCGCGTGCATGACGCGCACCTTGGCGCTGTGCGCGCGCTGGAAGAGGCAGCGCAGCAGGCAGATGGTGCTGCAGTTGATGACGTTGCCGTTGCAGTTGACCGTCAGCATCAGCGTGCCGCCCGGGGCCAGGTTGTTCAGGGCGATGATCATCTGCACGCGGGCAAGGAGGGACCTGGCGATGGGTCTAGAGGGGCGGCAGATGTCGGGTTTGCTCAACTGTCTGGTTATGAGCCGTCTCTGCGCCTGTTCGTGCTTCGTTACTACAGCCCCTCCTCATCTCGTGCTGCCATAATCGAAGAAGAGTTACACTTTGGGCCGTGCCTAGCTTTCTCACCGCCTGAAGTTCAGCACAAACGAAAGGTGATGAGATGGGGACAGCCCTTCCGACCTGCTGTTGAAGCTTGAAAGTCGGAAAAGCCATCAATTTTCGACCCCAGTACTCATAGGGCTTGATTCGAAAGGCCTCTCCTCCGAGTTACCAGAGGCAAGGTTCAAGCTTCATGTGTGGGCTTGTTAAGGCCCGATCAGACAGGCGCTTCGAAGCTGAGCGTCCAGCACAACCAACAATCTCGATGGTTTCCCCTTGATGTGCTCGACTTGCCTGTGCCACCAAGAGGGCGTCGAACCCGATGCTATGATCGGTGAACTTGGGGGGCTGCTCCACAGGCAGTTCCCGACCCTCAGCCCGAGCCAACTGCCGGGCAGCCTCAAGACCCTGCAGACAGGGCATTCCCAGGACGTCAACTTTAGGAGCCTGTTGGACCTCCGATAAATTAGCGCTATATACAGACTTTTATGACTAACGTTCTGACGGACGTGAATGTAATTGAGAGATGGACGACTTGGGCTGGCAGTCAAGCAAAACAAAATCGAGCCCCTCAGAATAGGAACTTTGTCTACGAAATCGCAAGGCACCTATCTGACCTGCGATGCCAGCCAGGGTTTGTTGCCCTGGTACATGCCCCCCATGATTACAAAGTCGGCCCCGTTCTTCGCCAGCAGCTCGCTGTCCTTCCGGAACGCCTTGGGGGGGGAGAACTTGATGTCTAGGGGGGAGTCAATGATGTCCTGGTACATGCAATGAAACCTGCCAGGAAATGCACTTTTCTGTGGCCTTCTGACATATGGAGCGGACTGCCAAAAACCTGCAGCTCAGGTGATTACTGATTCGAAATGGGACATGGACAAAGGCTGCCGGGGTCTACTACCACAAGCAACGCTTGAGTCACCCCGTCTGTCCTTGGAGGTCTTTTGCATTCAAAATCTCCATGATGTCTGCAATAATTGTCGAGGGGAAGACGCCCGAACCAACATTATCCGAAGGGCAGGGTCCCCGACACTTGATACAAGAAGCATTGAATGTCTGACCTTTTTGTATAATGGGGCGACAGGAGTTCTTCAATCATGGGGTGTCCGCCCTGCTCCACAGGCAGCGTGACGCCCATGCCACAAGCAAGCGGCAGAGTCTCCAGAACATACTTGGTGAAACCGCCTAGGACAATAGATGAGTACCCTTCAGCTATCAGATATGCGAAGTTGCAAGTGTCTTCATGGGACAAGTCAGATCATTGCATCTGCAGCGACCAATATTGGTGGCCAATCAAATCTCCTCACATAGGGAGATATAGGTAACTAATCCAGTCACTAAGTTTTATCAAGAATACCAAGCAAAGAGGCCATGTTACTCTAAGACTGTGCGATTCAAATGATTACACAGGCTATTCCGAGGCAGCTCAATCAGCCGGTCTTAAATCATGGGGCCTAGCCGCGGCAGCTTTACAACCCACTATCTCAATGTTCAGGTCCACATCACTCACCGGGCGCGCAGCAGATGTCAAAAAACGTTGCAATGGTGCCATCATTGTTCCGGATGAAACCACCACAGATGTTGTCAATCTCTGCAAGCACGTCTCTGCGATGACAGAAGGGAACTGATGATAAGGAGATTCCCAATCCTTGTAAGGAAGTAGCGACTGTGAAAAGACAACATTGGGGCTGCAACGTTAAGCACATGGTGGTGGTGGTGTTGGAAGCTCACATTGAGGCCCCGAGACTGAAAGCATGTGACTGAAAGCCATGAAGTGGCTGAAACAAACTGCACTGAATTGATCAGCATCAGAAGGTAGAGACACGTGGTGGCTTCACCTGAACTGTTGTGCGTGCCGATTCATGTTCTCTGACGAGCAATCTGAGTTTACGGGCCGATTGTTGGAAAAATCCTTGTCATTGTTCTTGTCATTCGCCACCATCTCCTTGGCCTCGCACAACTCCCGGAAAAGGGGGCTGTTCTCCTTGAAAAAAGTCCAGAAAGGGCCCTTAGCATTCTCCTCATCGTCAGCCATTTGCAATGATGGTGCCCACTGCCGCTCTCAAATCAAGCTTTTGTTTGGTCGACTGACCTTGAAATTGTCGCAGAAATCTTTCCAAGTTTGAACTTCGCTGGGGCGGCGCGAGGCTACAATCCCACCCAACCCAGGGTTTTCATCGCGGCCGTCCGTGTCAAGGCCGTCCTTCCGTGCACCGTCGATTCGAGATGTCTTCAAGAGGGATCCCCAGGCATGGCGAGTGCCCGGTTTGGCCCAAGCTTTGATAAGTTGGTCACCGTCGATGGTCGATGAGGCAAGAATTGACGGTCCCAGACGTTCTGTGCACGGTTATAGCTCGCGGTCGCTTATGATCGGTTTGTGAAAGGTTGAGACTGCCAGTCACTGAATCATTCTGGAGCTCACATGGACACATGTGCTGCCACTTCGAAGGAAGAGTCCTCTAGAACTGTGATATCTCTGCCGCCAGCAGCATTGCGCTAAGGCGTTGCACCAGGGATTGCCAATGTAAGTCTCTATTAGAGCCTGAGAAGTGGACGAAAGTCAAAGTACATGTCAGTGACAGGCTGGAAGGATCATCATTGGCGCCGGGATGGGCAGCGGCATTCTTTGAGTTGCCCGTGATAGTGACTCTAGCACTGCAACTTGTTCAAGCTAGTCACCGACAGCCAACGATGTTCACTTGTAATGGCCACCATATGGGTGGCCGCCAGCTGTGATGAGCGACGTGTGTTCGGACAAGACAGCTGGTGAGCTTTTGATTGACCGTCTGCCTTCAGAGCTGCAACTGTCTGGATTCATCATCTGTGCCAGTCAATGCCAAAGTCACGTGTCACAAAGGGCGCGCAGCGGCAGGTACACGATTTGCCTGTTTCTCTTTTTGAGTAGTATTTGCCAAATCTTGGTACAGCCTGTCAATCACAGGGCGGGGTCGAGAGAAACTCGGTCGGATGGCCGTCCATGATGCCCGCCCCTGCACATGTGAGGAAGTACCAAGATTTGGGTGTTTCTCTTTTAGACTAGAAATAACCGAATCTTGGTACATCCAATCAACTACAAGGGTCCTGGTAGGAAAACCAGTGGGATGGCCGACCCTGCACATGTGAGGAAGTACCAAGATTTGGGGGTTTCTCTTTTAGACTAGTAATAACCGAATCTTGGTACATCCAATCAACTACAAGGGTCCTGGTAGGAAAACCAGCGGGATGGCCGACCCTGCACATGTGAGGAAGTACTAAGATTTCGGGGTTTCTCTTTTAGACTAGTAATAACCGAATCTTGGTACATCCAATCAACTACAAGGGTCCTGAGATGGCCGTCCCTGCACATATGAGGAAGTACCCAGGTTTACGTGTTTCTCTTTTAAGAGAAGTAAGGGTTGAATCTTGGTACAGTGTGACGTCTGCCCTAAAGCCTCAGCTATAAAGCGGCAATACGACCAGAGAACGAAGC
>DF237237.1:0-23055 GCA_000708835.1 Klebsormidium nitens
CAGCGTTGAAACCCGTCCAACCGTCACACCCGCATGGCCGCCGGCCGCGCCCGGTTGACTGCGCTCAGCTGAACCTCTCAGCAACGAGTCCAAGACGCGCAAGCTTCTCCACATAGGGCCACCAGGCCAAGAAAACGCTTCCCGGCGCACCCCCGGCGCGGAGGCTTTCAACCACGTTGGGGAAAGACATGCATGGCCCACGTTTTGAGCGGCAGACCGTACGCGCGACATCGGCCTCCAGTGCTGCATTCATGAGCACTTAAAACAAGGACGTCCGGCACTAGCAATGCCAGCCTCCATCATTGGCATCGTTGACGTCACGCTGAACTTGGAAGATCGGGGCTAGGGCCCGGCGGCCGACCGGGGTGCTCTTGATCGACAATGGCATCATACTGAGCTCAGGGGGATGAACCTTGGAGCCGCTCAAGCTCGTTGGGGCCGTTTGTGGTAGCCTAATATTCTAATATAGGGGGTTTGGGAATTGCTCCTAGCTGGCCTGGTTTCATGCGCTGTGGTACTGTGGGGCGGGTTCGGGACCGTCCGACCGGCACCTTGGGTGAAAGATAGGTTGCATTGGCCCGAAAGAGGCCGGCCTAGGGAGAGAGCCTAGGGGCCAGTTATGCTGAGGATTGTGAATCGTGATTCATTGCGGCCGACCTTCCGCAACGAACGCCGGACTGAGTTTCGTTTAGCTAGACAATCGTGGGACCGGGGGCGTGGCCCTTGGCAGGGATGCCCAGTATTGCGGGCCGGCGGAGCCCCTCCATATATCTACACATTGGATGGGGCGGGGCCGGCGGGATATCGGTGCCCCGGGCCAACTGCACGCCCTTGCATGTTCAGCAGTTCGTGGGCGGCATGAACGGGTCATGCCATACCATCATTGACTCATCATTGAATATACGGCCGTTAATTTCGCCGATCGATCGAAGCTATAGGTGGCTCAAATTTTCCATGTAAGCTAATTACCTAGCGAACGCATAAGAGTTAGAAAGACCAACATGAGCAGTATGAGCTAGCTAGTCACTGCCGCGGCCGGCCGGCCAAGCTGCATGTATCATGCATTTTCCACACATATATATATGTATTTTTCCTATGTGATTGATTCCAACGGCCTCGTATACGTAAGAAATCGAATGCGCAAAGTTGATCGGTATAGCAATTGCAAATTGCATATACGAACGCACTCGGGCTCCCCACGGGCCCAATGGAGAACTAATTGTGGGGTTTGGTTTGCATGTTGCCCGGCCATGCCAGGAACTTGTTCAACACCCGGCCCGGCCCGGTTACAAGTGAACTATTTATGGGGAACAATTCCCCATGATATCTACAAGTCAATTGCTATATGCGGCTATTTGCATAAACTACAATTGCAGTCCAAATCAAAATTACATTAATTGAGCGATTCAGTCGGGCATACAATGAACTCCGAACTCGTACCAACTTGTGTCCGGTTAGCAGTGGATACGCCTGACAGGCTTACAACAGGTTATGCCCGCTATATGCGGTAAACTATAGTAATTTAGCTCAAGATACCCTGCATTCGCAACTAGTGCGCACATGGCAGTTCTGCCTTAACCCTCGGGTTATGTCGGTCAGAATATCCTTATGAATAAACAAGTCATCTTAGAGATGCAGCGCAAGCAAGTACTTAGTACGGCATAAACAGCAGCGGACAGAACCAGAGTGCAAAACATCCATTTAATCTCACCTCAAGATCTTGGACATTCCAGTATTCAAAAATCACCTAGGTTGAGCTTCTTATGATGTGCTACAATTCAAAGTTTCCCTAATATCATGGTTTCTAAATAGCGTCACCTTAGATGCGGTCCCCCACGTCCTACCTTGACAATTCAGGCCGACAATGGCCAATGATGCGACTCAAATTCACCTTGCTCACAAGTACATAGCCAACTGAGATACTACCCTTGCCTGATCATAAGCTTTTGAGCTTGGCAATTGACCTCCTTGATGAGCCATATTTTTGAACGTAGAAATTCGCGAACAGTGCAAAGAGGCTTATCATGTAATAGAATAAGACCTACAAGAAACAAATGTATTTCGTTGGCTGTTCCCCATCCAGCCGAATTTGCAGATTGGATAGCGAGGGCTTGCAAAGCTGATTCTCATTGTTCTCGAGCAAGGCAACTCTTTCCGAGAATGGTTCTGCAATACATGGATAGATAGTGGACACCAAAGATGCAAGTGCAACGCTTGATGTGGTGTGCAATACTTACATTTGCAATGAATTGTGGATATGGGGGATTCTTGCCACTGACCACGACCCTTGACTCAATCATGTTGATGATGAACTGGGTCATTTGCATCATAGTCAGGTACCTGCAAGCTCAAAAAAAGCTTCAGGCAGGTTGAAAACGTCGGGACAAAAAGATTGGTCAGGGTTGGACCCACTTATTGCAGCATAAAAGCACAAGACATTCCCTTATGAAAAAGCTTGATGCATGGGGACACAAGACCTCACCTCCCCCACCAGAGGTACTTCCTTCTTCTGACTGGGTCCTTCCCAATTGCAGCAGAGAGCAGGTAATACAAGTACATGGCCACATGTACCCACGAATTCAAGGCAGCCGAGAAATAAGCTGCACGAAAGAAGGGGGTACTTCTTCATTTAGTACCGAAGCTCTGTACAAAGGAGGCAATAGACCTTCTGTTTTGGAGGATGCAAAGGTGCAAGTTGTAATGGGGGATATGATGGATAAGAGAGAGTCAAACCCATATTCCTCGCTGTAACGAGCTTGCAGTCTAGACCCGCTGGATTAATCGCGCTGAATCTGCAAAACGGCTGCCTTGAACTCGGGGCCTGAGACCAACACTTGGCATGTCCAGCAAGGCTCACCCTCGCCCCCTGGCGCGTGGTAGACGATAAGCCACCAGATGAGCGCGACAGAGCAGTGGTGGTACACGTGGAGGACGCTGACCTGGCGGGTGTTGCGCTTGAGCAGCATAATGAACTGCACTGAAACAGCGGCGGTGGGAACCTGACTGCCAAAACCACCCCACAAACTCCATCGCCGGGCATTCATGGGAAGGGGTATGCAGCAGCCTGTAACTGGGCACTCCAGATTGATGTGCACGTTCCTGACATGCGCTCACGACAACCGAACAAGTTGACCGTCCATTCGCTTGAAAGGACAGCATTTCAGTCCTGTGGTGCTGGGCACTTACTGTGTCGCCAAATTCGTAGATCTTGGAGATGAAGAAGAGGTAGAGCAAACGTGCCATCTGCAGAGACGTACGGTAATGGTCATGCCTTTGGACGCACTCCCACACACGCATTCTGACAAATTGGCGCGCAGGTCCAAAAAGCCACTACGAGCATTTGTGCTTCCTTCAACGAACATGTGCAAGCACAGTGGCCCTTGTGGTCTACCCAACACAAACACTGGCACTCACCGCCAACTGACTTGGTTCATACCGATTGTGCCAGAGTGAGTACCTGCAAGCACGACATAAGTACATGTTTGGCTGCTACAATAGATGAGCAACAGCCTGGCTTCCACGTGCTTCCGGGGCTTGCCACAAACCAGCCCACCACCAGTTGACGAAGCAGCTGAATTTACTAAAGACCCCGAGATCGACTTCATGCACCTGCTGATGGCGTCCTCCAATGATGCTGCTTACCTGTTCCTAACTGCCTCTGTGATCAGTCCTCCACCCATGAATGCACTGAGCACAAACAAGAAGCAGTTGTGCAGAATGATCAGGGTTCTGAGGGGGAAAGGGTCTCTGGCCAGCGGTGCCGCGTTGCTTGAGCGGATCGCCAGCACCCCAAGCGCCACTACTGCTAGGTACACTGTGCAGCACAGCACAACAGGGGTGGGGCTGGCTACGAAAGGCAGTGCGGCGGTGGCAGGGCTCAGGACGGGCTGTATGCCACAGCGCGCAAGCAGCGCAAAAACGCGCGGCGAGATCACTCCATCAAGAGCGCCATACACTGAGTGCAAAGCCAAGCGAACCCCGTCCAAAAGTTCCGAAGGCCCCATCGGACCTGAATGCCTCGAGCTGTAATGTATCCACCCTGACCTACATCCAAATATCCTCAGCTTAAACCTGGTTGTAAGAGCTGTTGTAGGACCCTTTCGCCACCATGAAATGAGGACAAACGACCACTTGCAACCGTCCGCCCCATTGCTCGCCCTGCATTGTGCCGTCAGCAAATCGCTCTGACCACCAAACACTCGATGCAGATCTGGAATCCTACATGCATGCGGTTCAACTTGAACTCGCTTTGGAATTTAAAATTTGATTTTGATTTGGACTTGCCGGGCCCCCGGGAGCTTGCATACTTCAACTGAAGGAGGCCCGGCGCCACCCGGGCCGCTGCGCGGCCATATACAGAGAGCCTCTGGGAGAGGGCGCAAACGCCCATGTACCGTACCTATAAAACTTGTATCCGACCGGTGCTTCGCTACCGGTGCTTCCGATAATCTCATTTCATGCGCAGATCTCGAGACGGTGCTACCTACCTACTACGGTACTACCTATCACTAGGCTCTAGCTGCTAGCAGGCACAAAGTTGACGAACAAAATTTGGGAAAATCGCCCTTCGTTGGACGGCGATAAAGTGCTCGGTTAAGACCAAACCGCACGAAAACCCTAAGGTCAGTGGCTCAGCCGTTAGTAGGAACCCTAATCGGAGAGCATTCACAGGGAAGGGACGCGACAAAAGGTAGTGCCTTAAAGTGGGCGTCCTGTGACCCGTAACGCCTGACGTCAAAAAGCGACATCAGAGTGGATATTCAAGCTTGCCGTCGCCGACAAAATACGTCAGCAGGTCCTGTCGCGGCGACTGCAAAGCAGATCTGGTACTTGTTGTGTCGCTGCAGTTCGCGGCGACCTGACGCCCTCTTTAACCCTAACATAGGTACCAGATCAGTGCTTTGTGACCTAACCCTAAGGTCACCTACAGCTCTTTCCGAGCAACCGCCTAGGTTTAGTGACTACTTCTACTAGTCTAAATTTCGTCTAATTGTGACTAATCGCGTCGGAGGTCTCTAAATTAGAACTAGGCTACAGCCTTGCGCGGTCCAATGGTAACCGCCAGGGGTCGCCAGTGACACTGAGAGTCGGACTGCACCCAGGGCCAGGGCTTCCTGCTGACTTCATGAGGAGAGGAGGCTGGCGACGAGCAGAATTGGGGCGCCCGGAAAGAAGCATTTGGACGGGCGGCAGCCCAAGGATGATAGCCCTCACACCTCAGTTCAGCTGCAGCTTCCACGTGATTTAGCAGCATTCAGCATGCCGCTACCTACAGTCTTGCAGCATGCAGCTTGGTTGCCTGCTCAATCATCCGGTGAGCTGCAGAACATTGGAGCTCTGGTCAGTCGGCTCCTCCTATCTTCCTTCCAGCAATTGGCTTTACTGATTTGTAGACCGCCTTAGGGCCTTCAATCAGCAGCATGGCACCGCTCCCTGGTGAAACCAGGGGTGAGGACCCTCGCTGCCAGGAAAGGCGGCGCACCAACAGATTCTCTGGCGACTACAAGCCAGGAAAGCATTATGACATTGAGATGAGGCAGAGAATTGTTCAGGCATATAAGGTTAGGGCAGCTGAAATGGGTGAGGAGCGGCCTCATGGTGTGATGGCTGAGCTGGCGCGCGAGTTTGAAGTGGATCCAACCACAGTAAAAAAGTATGTCGTTCGTTATGAGGAGAGAAAAACCCTCAGCCACTAGCAAAAGGCACCACCAACTACAGCAAGGTTGAGCTGGCCCATCTGCTCTTTCTAGAAAAATTCTTAGAGCGCGACACGACTCGTTATATCTGGGAGCTGCGAGCGCTTATGGCGCAAACCTTGGAAGGCAGGGTGGAGCAACCATGGATCTCAGAGACATCGATTTGGCGCATTATGAAGGAGCAGCTGGGACTCTCTCACAAGAAGGTGAGGTTTGTATCCTGCTTCTCTTGCGCTTTGCACCATCAGCTTGTCAATTTGGATCCGCACAGGATGAGTTTGGGACTTTAGAAAAAGCTCCAGAAGTGCTTCATTGTCTCTATGTTTCAGAAGGTCCCCGCACAGCATCAAGCTTGTCTGGTGGGTTAGTCCCACCAGCTGACAGAGCAGTCGGTCACCGCTTTCCACGTTCTGGAAAGAATCTGCTTTGGTGTTTTCAGTTTGTCCGTCTTGAATTAAAAGGGTCGCTCAATAGCTCATTGATTCCAGGCAGCCAGTACTACTTCATAGTCCTTAAGTTGGGGCAGCGGCATGGTGTTTTATTGGTCCAAAGAACTGTGACTCATTGGACATGCGTTGGCAGTGGCTGACCTCTGAGTCGTTTTAAAATCATGTTGGGGCATCCGCTGCTGCAGCTTAGTCTCATTGCGTCCCAGCAAATGACAGCTGAGAACGAGGCGCGGCGGGAAGCGTACCTAGCGGAGGCCCTGCAGGTGCCCGCTGAGGAGATCCTCGTTGCGGACGAGACGGCGTTCAGTTATAACAACGGCCTCAGGCGCTATGGGTGGGCGCCCGCGCACGGGGAGACGCGGGCAGTGGACATCCGACCAAAGGTCTTCTGCCCTAATCACTCGGTGAGCGAGACGAACAATTCCGTGTCTGAGAGTTGGGTTGCTTCTCGGGGTTCAGGAACACCTTCAGGATCATCGATCGGATTCTAGATCAGTGGGGCGGGTGCTTGTCCGAGTTCAGAAAACACTCCCATGATTACTCAGCTTGCTCCGTTGTCTGGCTGAGCGGTAGTACTGGCAATCGTCAGACAAGATGTTGAGAGGGAGGTTGGGCGGCATAGGCCAGATCCTGAATGACTTAAAGAATATGCACTGGTCAAACCTGCAGTGCATCGGTGTCTTATCTACGGAGGGCTTCGAACACGTTTCAATCAAGAAAGGGGCTGTCGACGGCGAGGACTGGTGGGAATTCATCTGCCAGTGCGAGCCAATCTTTGCCAGTGGGAAATTCAAGCTCTTTGTTGCGGACAACGCCAGCGTGCATAAGCGCATGGAGGAGCTGGTGCGGGTAAGTGCAGCTTCGAGAGCTCGCCATGTGTCTCGTGATCTGAGCTGACTGCAACCAGATTTGAAGGCTCGCTTTGCACATAGCTTCCCCGTATGTGATTCTTTGGTGGCAGTTCCTGCAATCGACTCTGGACTTGTCACTCAAGCTGGGAAAGTGCGAGCTTAACCCATGTCACATCGACCTGAAAAGAGTTCACGGTCCTCTCATGCAGCACTTACTTCAAGAGTACGGCATCAAACTACTTTACCTGCCTGCCTACTCCCCAGGTATAATCGACATTGTCTTCGTGGGCAATGCTTCTCAGTTGCTTCTCAGTGGCACGTGAGTTGTTTCTCGCCTTCGAAAAGCCCTTCCTGCATGACATCGCTTTCTGCTTTTGGATGAAGAAAGGTGATAGCGCAACGTGATGAACGTTGTGACAGGCTCCAACTTTGCGTATGCAGACCTGAGCCCCATTGAGGAGGCCTTCAGCAAAGTCAAAGTAGTGGCCCAGGATGGGCGGGAGGACGTTCGGCGCGACATGGAGTCGCATATTGTGCGGGGATTTGGAAGCGTGACTCCCGACGATGCTCGAGGTTACTTTAGATTGTATACTCGATGATAATGCTAGCATTACTGCCCTCAATTGGATCAAGAAGCTCAAGTAATTATAGTTTTGGCTCGCATGTGCTCAATTCGGGTTGAAGTGAGCTCTCGGCAATCTTTCAGGCTTTACCAACTTGTCGATGATTGTACGTTGAAGTTTAGAGTGTCACTATCCAACCGGCTCAGGCTTTGCGCAAACCTAGTATTGCCAGTCAGTACGTTAGTCAGTAAATTGTTGCAGTCAAAGATTATCCGAGAAGCTTGCGCCCGCGTGGCTAGCCGAGGATTAGCGCGTCCTCGCTCTGCATGTTGCGCATGCACCAGAAGCATTGGAAACATGCATGATGCCCTGTGACTTCAGAGTGCAATCACTATAGTATATATGGCCGCCCGCATGACGTCTTCATGTGATATTTATTGTTATTAATTTTGAGCGCAAAGCTTTAATATGACATACTAACGGAAGTTCGATCTGATGCCCGACCTTTACTAGAAGCATGCGCAACTACTATCATGCCTCACTACGTACATACGCATTGCATGCGATCGAATCAATTCGAGGAGGCAGGCCGGATGGAAAGCGCGCGGGGCGCGGCGGCAATGCTTGCTACAAAAGTCGGACCAGTCACTTGTGCATGCAAGGTCATAGTAGTCGGAAGTTCGTCCATCATCACAGTCGATGGGCTCTGCTTGACGTCACCATGAGCTGGTTGCTATTTTCCAGGGCCTGCAAAAAGTAGACATGAGCTGCGTTTGATCGTCGGAACAGCTTCAGTACAAAACATGTGGCACAGCAGCTTCGACCCGGCGCCCGCGACTGTAACCTTAATGCAAGTGAAGCTGAGTAACATTTATCAAGTTCGACCTTCGTTTGACCGTTGAAACTTGATAAAGAGGCTGGATATTGTGGACAGATTCAAATTGTTTCGACACTGCTTTTAACTCAGTGGACTTAGTTCACTTGCATGAGACCAGCCTAATCTGGAATGCTTGATTTGAGGAGGCATGAATCCAAACGTCATTTGCTGCATGCCGGGCCAAGCTGGCCCTTACCTCAAGAACCTTCTTGAAGAATTGGACGGAGCAGCCACTCAACCACTCGCCTCTCGCCCGGAGCTCTTGGACCAAGCAGCGCAAGGTGATCTCCGGAAGCCCCTTATTGTCCTTGAATAACCTCAAGATCGAATATGTGAGAGCTCTCTCCCTGCAAAGGTCGGTTGATCACTTGTATCAGATCGATTGAACTTGGGCCATGGCTATAAACTGCCATCAGAGCTGACCAGTCGCCCCGGCTTAATACGAGTGGAGCTTGAGCAAAGGTCGTTGTGCACTTGATTGGCAATGCAGTTTAGGGTCTGGAGTCCGTTTGGGCTCACATTTCGTAGGACGGTGGACTATCGTCCTCCTCCTCCTCTGCGTCATCGTAACCAGGCACTTTGGGGTCTTTCTCTCGGTCATTGTACCGCCAGATCTCTGTTGCCACATTAGTACTCACCAACGCAGAGTCCTTCTTCCTCACGAGCTGTACATGAACGAGATTCACGCAACTGCCATTGGTACGTCATTCAGCCAGCATGTATGCTCTGCTTCAAGTTCAACGCTCACAAAGACCTTGCGCGCTCACTGTAACTGCTACCATTGTTCAAAGTGCCATACCAAGTGAAACCGTGGCAATTCATATGGCTGCTTACGGTACGGTTGAACAGTGAGTACCTTCTTGTGGAACCGTAGCAGAAAAGAATGACTGTTCATCCGGAAACAACAACGGAAAAGTCGGGAAGTGATGCGTTTCCTAATGATTGCCAGTATCCGCAAAACAGTAGTGCTTATTGGCTCATTCGACACTTAATCAGGCCACGCCAAACTTGCAGACAACGTCCCAACGGCGACCTCGAAGAAGCTTACAGCTCAAGAAGCAGCTCGAAAAGCCTTACAATTGTTTCGTTGTAGTAGCTGCCATCAGCGGGATCCTTTTTGATGGAGATGTCTGTTACTTTCATGTCCACATAGCTGCAAACAGGAAATCGAAAGGGATTGATGCCTTTCAGCAGTGCTACTTTTGGATTTTCAGCAGATTCGAAAATGTTCACTGTTGAGATACTTACAGGCTTCGTCGACTAGAAATAGAAGATCAAGCAATTGCACAGCAGTTTTCGGAAGGACGCAATCAAGAAGCGAATTAGTACGTTGTTGAAAAGATGGATCGACGGCCTTACAACTGGCGCTTTCTATCGAAAAGCTCCACTTTCTCTCCAACGGCCGGGCTCAGAGGGACTGGCGGATGCACAATCGTGTCCGGCCCCTGCCAAAAGAATGGTACATTAACTTGTCAATCAGATTGTCAGTATCTAAAAAGCTTCTTTTACTAACCGCTTCTACAATTGTGCTGGTTCATGGGAGACAACTAGAGCTCGCTTACCATACGGTAAAACAGGATTCCAAACCAATTGGCAATGGAAATCTTGTGAAAGGGAGAGGTGCTGACCAGTGAATCAGTGAGACGAGTTGAGCTAGGTGCTAAAATCATCGGCGAAATTTACCAGGCTTACCTGAATCGAAGCTTCGAGAGCAACTCGTGCAGATGTTGACAGCCAACCGCAGACTCCAAAAGTCTTTGATAAGCTCCTGTAAGAATAGGAAATAGGAGCTCAGGTGGACTCGAAAAGGTTGTCTTCATGCCGGTCAGCGTATCTGAGCAAACCCAATTTTGGGATCCTGATGCATTTGATCCCGATGAGAGGCAAATGGTTGCTCAAACAGGTTTCGAAAAGGTAGTACGATACGAAAGAAACACAGATTTTCAGTGCTCGAATCTGCAAGAGTGAATACTCTTTGCCAACTGCGACCTACTCCCAAGAGCTCGCCTCCTCGCCGTGATCATCAGTTAGAATGCTCTCCACAGTGTCAGCAACTCAGAATCGCTCATCAGTCCCTCTATGAGGCCACCTTTTTGCAAGTCTGCTGTGCGGAGGAGGAATCTGCCTGGTAGACAAAAGACTGAATAGATTCAAGAGATTGCTTGCGAATGCGAATCATACCGGCACATTGGATATGGCACTGATGAATGAAGAACAACAAGAGTCAAAACTGGAGGTGCTTCATATTCAATTACATGCCAGATCATTGAGAGTTCCAAGAGCCAAGGGGCTCAAAGGCAGTTCGAAGGTATACATATTCGGCTCACCTATAGCAGAAGCTTCAAGAGCTTCGATGTCCTCAGCCGCTCCCGAATTGGAAGCCTTGTAGAATCTTTGAATAAAGGACCAGTATGACCGCTTGCTGCAAAAGCGTTCCGAAGTACTGTGCATAAGATCGAGTGACCTGAAGCAACTTAGGGATTCTAAAATGTTCTTGTAGATCTGCAGCCTATTGTCAGAACAAAGTATCAACCTTCCAAAGTTTTCAACTGAAAGTTGATGAGTTATGCTCACGTGATGGGAGGCCGCTCTCGTTGGTCGGGGTTTTCTTGGTGGTCGGACTGGCCAGCGTGTTCAGCAGGACCGTTTGTTGGTGGAGGAGCGCCATCGACTTTTGCTGCTGCTGCAACATATGCACGAGATTGAGTTCAATTACCAAGTCAGACAAATTCAAGCCTTTGATCGCAGAGCCTGCAGTCGACATCCTTACTTTAAACTTGGACTTCAAAATTCATGTCAGATATCAAAATTACAACAGCCCCTCGAGCGAGTTTTGATCAGAGACCGTGTCTCAGTAGGTCGAAGTCGAACCAGGGCGACTGACCGACTTCGAGCAGACAGACTCTGATTGAAATAATCTGAGATGGGTCAGCACTGACGCAAAACAAATTACATGTCATTTGATTGGACATTACCTTGAGATGGACCCTCCTCGGGAAACACTGAGCGTCGAGTGTAAGCAACGGTGCCTGGTCTTCCATGTAAGACCTGTACGCTCTTTTGAAGTTTTGTCAAGCTCGTCGGCAGTCGGTCCTGAAATTGACCGAGCTTTGCTTGCTTCTTCATAGAACCCGTACCTTTTGCAGAAGCTTTTGATTCGTCCGCTGGCACCGTGCTTTGTTTCTCAGAAGATTTTTCGGAACGGCTAGGAGGTTGGAGGCTATCCAAAGACGCACTTCGAGGAGCTTTATCCCTGGCTTGCCTTTCACTTCCTACAGGCTCCAGGTTTTCCGGCACGTTTTTCGCAACGGCTTTTCGTTCCTGCCCCCCCGCCGCAGTGTCAGCGCGCCCAGGGGACGCACGCAAGCCGCTGGCAAGGAGATCATTGGAAGGTTGCCGACCCCCCAATCCGACGGCGGCCCTGCCTGCCGCAAGCGAGGCGCGCCCTGTGGACGCACGCAGGTCGCTGGCAGGAGGCTTCGGTTCTTTACCGACGTCGGATGTCTGGCAGGGTTTGCTAGCCACGGCGATCCCCTCCGCTGTAGGCGCGGCGCGCCCAGAGGACGCGCTCAAGCCGCTAGCAGGGGCTTGGGAGCCAAAAAGGCTCCGATCGAGCCCTTTCGCTGGAGGCGAGGCGCACCTCAAAGGCGCGCACAAGCCAGACGCGTCAGGGCTTTCGGGGCTGAATCGTGCCGGAATTTTCTGAGATTCTTTTGCCGTTCCCTCAGAAGACGTGCTCAAGCCATCAATTTTGAGAGCAGCTGATTCTGTCGCCTTTCGAATCCGCTTTCGCTTTTCTCGTCTCTGCTTTCTTTCCCTGTGTTTAGAGCCTCCTCGAGATCGTTTTTTGGCTTTTTGGGCCTCGTCCAGGGCTGCAGGCGTATCGGTGCTCGAAGAAGGATCTTCATCCTCTTCTCGTTTCCGTTTTTTAGAGCTTCGCCGAGGTCCTTGCGCCACTCTCTGAACAGCTACTTCGGAAGTAGAAGGGTCTCCATCTTCTTGCGGATCGGTTGTGATGGGGTCGAGCGTGAAGTCAAGGACTGAAAGCAGAAGAAAGGATCAAGGAACAAGGTAAGAATCTCACAGATTTGCCAAAAAAAGACCCAACAAGGTGTTCCAACAATCAGCAGATGAAGTTGGCCATATGCCCCAGACAAGTTGGCAAAGCTTCAAGACAGAACCATATCTTTTTAGCCGTTCGAAGGGGATTCTTTGCTAGCCTCAACTCTGTGGTACCTGTCGGACATGAGAGCTCTGTAAGCGATCATCTCGAAGCAAGCTAGTGTTATGCTTCGTAAGGAGATTTGAATGATTGCAACTTACGTGTCTGGATCAGATGCAGCCTTTTCTGGTCCTCGTGTACTTGCAAGGCTTCTCTTGAATCGTTCAGGAAGACGTTGTACTCTTGTATTTGTTGTTGGACGATCCCAATCTCACGTTGCAACCGGACAAGCTTGCCTTGCAGATCTTCCAGTGTAGTTTCGTACGCTGAGACTTCACCACTGCAGGCAAGCGGCGATGCCATACAACTCTTCAGAGATCGGCAACCATGTGAACTTCATTAAAATCTGCTAGCACAAACAAAAAGTATCAATTTCGTCGACCCTTAATAAGTACTGCATCAGTCTACTTTTTATAATCTAATGATCCTGAGGGAAAGCTCGACTGAAAACACTGAAAGAAAGCCGAAGACTTAGTTATGATAGCACCGTGTCAGAGTTCAGGGCCTACCGGACATGCTCCATCGCCTCTGTAACATCTGCAGTCTGTTCCGAGACCAGCTTTTGGAGTTCAGGAAACCTGTTCAGGCACGAGAAGTTGCTCATTAGGTTTCCCACTGGCATCAATCTGAATAAAAGTACACTGTGAGTCCGTTGAAACAACGAAGTACTGAAGAGCTCGCATAAGTTTGTGTTCAATAGAAGGTGACATGACAGCTTCATTGAATCTTTTCCGGAAGTGACTTTAAGGTCTATCGTATTTAGGAATGAGTTTCTACCTTTGCACAGAAGCCTCAAGAATCTTGTCCACACTCTCAGCCAGTTCGACGTCTTGTAGCACCTGCGGATAAGCCATGGGATTCGTTGTGAATCAGGGACACATTCAAATCCTATATGAAAAAGCACAACTGGCTGTGCGAACCTAGCCTCCCGACTCCTCATCCTTGCCAGTGGCAACTTCTGCTTATTGTTACTTCATGCTTTGGAGCACGAATGCATTGAGTCCTGCGAGTCAATGGCACTTTGCAAATTTGTGCAACGACAGTTAGTAAGAGTGAGCTAAAAAGCTGCAAAAGGTGCAAAGTTTTTTTGGAAGAGAAGGTGATAACTCACGTCCAGCACCGCTTCCTTCCCCTCGGCACTTTCCACTTTCAGATCCGGGCTTTCCATCAACAGAAGCTCTTGCAGTCCCAGTACGTGAACCTTCCTACAAATTGGACGGTTGAGGTATACTTTCACTCCAATGATCCATACAGCCAGACATCAAGCCGTGATCAACATACTGATACTCTTTACGATCGACCAAACAGGCTGCTCCTACTTTCGTTTTCTCCGAGGGTTTGCTTCTTTGCTTGATAAGTTTGTCAAATTTTCATTACCTTGAGGTGTAAACGTTGGTCAAAATCTTGGTAATTGCAACCACCAAACGCTCGAGCTTCGCGTTGGCTTCGTACTTCTGCTCGTCCACGTCGGGTAGTTCAATTGATTCAAACCTGCACAGGCACAAAAGACACGTCCTAAGTCGACTGGAGAATTCCGACAGGGTCGTGAGCGAAAAGTGTTTTCTGATTTGCCTCCGAGAATGTGGATCCTGGTCAGAGCTTTGAAAACACATTTGTATCACGGTTCTTTATATTAATTGCTTCATTAGATCCCATTGGAGAAGAAACTTCAAAGGCAATGAAGAAAAGTCAGGACCCCAAGGAGTTGAGCAAACGTATGAATGGGCTCCTCAGCTAGCTAAAGCTTGGGCAATGGCCACCTTGATAAGGTGTCAGAAACGTACTCGCTGTGGTCAAGCTCCATGTCGGTGACATCAGCAGCAGCAGCAGCTTCCCTTGTGTCGGCAGCCAAGTTGGAAGGCTTCTCCCTGTTACAAAGGAGACACCGGACGGTTTTCAATGCACACTGCCAGGAGTTGTTATAAATCGTAGATGCACATTGGGAATTGATTTGAAGCCGAACTTGCCGTTGAAGCATGCGAAATGGAACAAAAGCAAAGCCTGCTCCACACACTGAAGTTGCTCTTGGAAAAACGACCAATGAAATCCAGTACTGCATTTGTGCCCCACTTTACGTCACTTATTGAAGTGAAATCTTTTTGGTACCGACCTGGGATTGCCATTGGCACTGTCATTGGCCGAGTCCTTAGCTGGGGACGAGTCTTGATTTTGACTTTTACGGCGCTGTCTTTCAGACGGCTCGGGAGCAGGATCAAAGGGCCTCTGCTCATCTTCAACGTTGATTGGAGTTTCGGACTTGTTGTCATTAGGATTTGACGGCTCCGGGTCGAAAAGATGATCAAGACCCTCGTTGACGTAGTCTTCAGCCTCTTTCCGGATGGCCTCGACCCGTTCCTCCTGCAGATGGTTAGATCATTATATAAGGAGCTGGAAGTTTTCAACAACGAGACGGAATCTGGTGAACGAACGCTCAAAAGGTGCTGCAAGTTGAAATGAACGATTTCATTTCAGGGAAAGCAGCTAGCTTGAAGAGACCATGACAGCCTCGGTTGATTTTGGGGAGCTCTTGGCAATGGCCGGTTTGGGGTTTACTGATAGAAATTCTCCTGACCTCCGTGTGGTCAGGCAGAGCGGCCCTCCCTTGCGGCCGCCTCGGATGAATGGCCTCCCGTCTGAGCAGCTCCCTGAAGACAAAGTCCCTAAATGAATGCTAGTAGCTCGTTTTTAATTCTATGTAAGTCATGCTTCTGTCAGCAAGCAGGTTTCTCCGCAAGAGGAGGGTAAAACAATCATCGCTTCAACCACCAGCATCTGCAAGTAGCACACAGCATACTTCAGGAAGGTGATTTTCTCCTAAACGAAAGCTTGCTATCACTTTATCATTGCAGCTAGAAACCACCTTACTTGTGGAGTCTTGGCAGCAGATGGTCATTCAGAATGCCCAGCTCTTGCACCTTCTCGATCTTGCCGTTGATTTTGCGCTTGGCGAATCTGTGGGCCTTGTAGGGGCGAAAGTGCTCGTGTGCGAGTTGCAGAAGCCGTTGATCGGAAAGCTCGGCCAGCTCCTCGTCCGAGTATACTGGTTCTGAGGTGACGTCAAAGTGATCGCCCGTGAACCCGTTCACCAGACGCGCCCCTTTGTGATTCCGATTCTTCGGATTATCGGGATGATCCTGCACATGAGCACCATGCGTGGAGCCGTTTCAGATATCAAGCTCAGACTTCTTCGAAGAAAGACGCGGACGAAGTTCATGTATCTTAAAAGCTTATACAATACATGACACGGCTCAGATCTCGCTTTTCACAGTGCATACAAAAGGAGCCTGTCTTCGTACTCACGCTCCAATAGAAACCTGCTTGGTATCCGGCATCACGCCTCAAACGCTTATCCTCCTTTCCTGGGAGCGCCACCAAACCGAGATCGTCAAGAATGTTGGTCCTGCAAGACGAACAGGACAAGCACGGGCTTTTGTTTGGCAAGGGCATCTTTGATTCGTTACAAGCCTACAACATTGCAAGAAAGCAGAAAAGTCTCGAGACCTTGTACAAGTTTGTGCATAACAATTCCATTCTATCCTTCAGTCTTGGGGGATCAAAAGATTCTCAAAAAGTATTGAAGCACTGAATTGACGAGCTTTGACAACTCACCACTTGGTCACCTCGTTGTTCAAAGTTTCTGGTTCGTGATGCACGTTAGAAGGGTCATCATCAGGCTCCTCCCCGCACTTTTCGCAGACGGGGTGGTTTCTGCTTCTGTCCCCACAGCCTCCATGTCTCTTCCTCCAGCATGGACACCCCGCCTTTCCTTTCTTAGGGCACTTTTTCCCGTCAACACGATGGCCTGGCTGATGGCAGTGGCTACAGTAAACTGTCCTTTTTGTTCGAGCCTTTTTTGCAGAGACGGAGCTAACCTTCACGCCTTTCTTCTTTTCCTTGCTTTTAAGCTTAACCTTCTGAGACTTCTCTCCTCGCCGATCAGCAATTGGCTGATCACTCTCGTCATCGGAGCTTTGCGGCGTTTCAGCCACCCCCTCAGTTTGCTCTGAATCAGTCTCCATGCCGGTCTAGGAAACGAAGGAAAGAGCGTAAGAAAGTCCCGAAATCTTGTAAGAAACAGTTGCGCGACTGTAGCGTGAAAGCTTCTTTGTCTTGACCTTGAAGATCTTCGATCTGCAAGAGAAATCACTTCGAAAATTGAGCTTGAAGGTCTTCTGCAACGTGGTCATTTGTTTAATGTAGCACTGGATGCAACATTCCAAAGAATGCTCAAGTAAGACATGGCAATCTGTTTGGCATGGGGCTGTTTGGCAACCAGGTTTCATTTGAGTGGAGAGCTTAGAGTCAACCAGGCCTGTCCATTCAATCATATCATCAAGAATGGAGCACGAAATTCAACTGAGACATTCTAAAGAGCTTACCTTTTCAGATTCGGTGAGCTTAGAATTCAAGAGTCGCGTTGAATGGAGTCAATCAAGCTGTATTTTCATCCCTGCATGGATCAGGACAGTGGTTTGGTACGGCACTGCTTCTGAGCAAAGAATTTACAGAGCGCGCCGGGGCAGAGGTCAAGCAGGCAAAAGGAAGTTCAGAAATGGGTTAAGAGCAAGCCAAGAAGATCGAGCAACAACTTTGACTATACATATAATGCGGTCTCTCATGTGTTACTGGAATCATCGTTTCAGCAAACGTTTCCATGTCCTGAAGGCTTGAGCACGCCCTCTTGGCATTGTCAGCAGATTTTGAGCAGCCGACAAGTTCTGACTCAGATCTCGTTATTCAAGCTCACCTGCCAGTTTTCAAGCTGGGCCTCAACCGAGCAGACTCTTCTGAAACTGAAAGCTTGAAGATTCTTGCAACATTCACTTTCTGCCAGCCTTTCTGCAACTTTCTCTTGTAGCTTGGCTTCACATGGACGCCATTCAACCTGACATGTTGCAATGAGCTGGGCTCAATCACGGCATTGCCTCTGACCCGTTTATTGGCAACGACTCTTGAATCTGCTCATTCAAGGCAGTGGAAGATCAGCAACTAGCAAACTTCATAGCTTCATAGCTTCAAAGCTGCGAAAGGTTGAAATGCAGCTCCCAAATCGGATGAAGCGCGAGCACAAGAAAGCAGAATAATAGGAAGGCGCTTCTACCTGGACAATTGCGGTACTCACGTCGGCCAACCAGCATGTGCATCTACATTCAAGCCAGGCTAATCATCTTGCTAGGACCTGGTGGCCCAACCGACATTGTGGTTCGCGCACAGTTCGCAACAATGCATCCGCATTGTGAATCATGGGGCCTAAGCAGATAAGCAAACGAAAACGACCTGCCAGCGATCAGCACGGTAATTTCATATTTTGAAACTCAGCTGTGAACGTTTGAGCTGAATTTGAGCTGCTCCGTTCTTCTGCAATGCTGCAATCATGACCGTCTGATCAGAAGCAAGAAGCTCAGTGCTGTCTGGTTGCCGCACTGACCGCACTTTGAAGACTCAGCTGAGTGTGCTGACTGTGTATCAAGTCTAGACTCGGACTCACGGCCAGACTACAATTAGTCAGTCGCGCGCGCGTAACGGACACTAAATTTAGTCTAAATTTAGTTGGGGTTAGTGTCTAAACCTAGGCGGTTGCTCGCGAAGAGCTGTAAATGCCCGGTTGCTTCTGCGCTTTACAAGGATGGGTACCGCACGACATGTGACGGTTTGTACCATCCAAAGCCATTGTGCGCCCGGTACCGTCCGAACAAATTTCTCCCAACGTTTATTCGTCAACTTTGTACGTTTTGCAGCAGGGGCATCGCCCACTTTTAAGCTTCGCCGCCAGCGGCGCCGGTGCCCTTGGTATGGTGACGTATATACGGTATATGGCGCCATATGGTTCGTTTGACGTGGGCCCTATACCGGTAGCTCTTTTTGTGTGCACGTTGGTTTAATACGGTAGTCCTAGGGAGATGGTCACTTCGTATGTATGTATGTACGGTATGTATGTGAACCTGGGTGAACGCGTGCACACCCAGGTGCATAGCGCAAAAATGCTTGTAAACTTGTGGCGCACAATTGAATTGGTACACACCTTGATGGCGCCCATCCAAACCAATTTGAGTGTGTGGGCAGTTCATTTATGTACAAAGAAATACAGTTTTGCCTGTTTGGCGATCCTGGCGTTTGTGCGGCGTGCCCTCTGGGCCTGTACCTGGACGGCGCTGGGCCCGGCCCCCGCCTACACATTTTGACAAGTTCTGGGGGCGATTTATCAATCGCGAAAAATGGCAATGCGCAGCTCCATCGCGTGTGTGAGATTCATCTCGATCTAGATACGAGCCGTACGACGATGCCCGGTACTCGCTGCGGCCCAAAGTATTCCAATTCGCCGGGCGCAGCTGGGGCTATGTTTCAACGCGATTGGTTGCCCGGTGTAACCCTACCGGCAGCTGCAGAAGTTTTGGAACTTGGTGCAACTTTCCCGGCCTATGATTCCAGGAAAGTTACTGAGTTGCAACTTCTACAACTTGTTTCGGAACTCTCGTTCAAATTCTAATGTTGACCGGCAATGGATTGTGGAGGCGGAAACGGGAATGGACGAACAGGGGCAATACAAGGCAATGCCACGCCTGACGGCGTTTGCTGGCATTGCCAAAAAATTCACCGAGTAGAAATTAGGCCGAGAGTACCGCTAGGTCTGACACGTCACACGGTGCTGATTTTGAAAGTTTGAACGCGAAAGTTGAAACCGCATTTTGGAGGCAACTCGAAGTGCTGCCTTGCTGCATGGCCATTCAAGTTGGCGCGCCCAGCAATCCGGGACGCGTCTAGTAGGCAGGAATTAGGATAGGTAGCCCGATTGCGATAGATAACTTATGGCGCCTTCATCCTTTGCCACCAATATTAACTAGGTGGTGCTGCTGTTCAGGAAACCTACAGCTTAGCCTACCATACTAGCAGGCTAGAAATTTAGTGGAGCTCTGAAAATGGTGATGCAGATGGATTGCTTGCCAGCGTTTTGATTTCAAAGGTGGCAATGGAGGATACTCTGCTTGTGTCCACCGGGCAAGGATGGCGTGATCTGCGGGGAACGCTGATCGATCTCATATTTTAGCAGTGCCCCGGCAGGGCCTGACGGCATGGCAGCCATCATTCGCCAAGGCAGCGCGGTGCTGCCCCTCAATGTTGGCACCGCCTCCGCACAGGGGACGTTGGAAGCAGGAAGCCGGAGGCAGTGGTGCCACAGCAATTCTCGCTGTTTTGGCGACCAAGCAACTCCTTTTCCCGACATAAATGCCGGGTCCTGGCCAGGGTTGGGAATCAGTGATCTGAGACGAGCATCAAGAAGACTTCTCTTGAGGCGCTTATACCGTGCGGATCCCAGGGGATCCCAGCTAACCCAGCAGCAGGGTGGCTGCGTCCGCTGCTCCCTCCCGGCCGCTGAGGAGGCGCCCATTGTGAGCAGCCACACGCATGCCCTTGGCGGGAGCCCTGTGGGGGCTGCCAGCAGCTTTGAGGTGCCGCATCGTGCTCGCTGGCCATGGCCGCTGGTGCGGGTAGAGCAGGCACAGGGTCCTCAGGGAGTGGGGCATGCGCAGATACTATGCCCGGATTTTGGAGGTGCCTCAAAAGGCAGCAGACCCGGTCTACGATTACGTTTGCCTCGCCCGCTGTTTGGTCGTCCTCCTCGAGCCATCCCTGCCCTCGGCGTGACCCAGCAAGAGCTGCTGCTGGTGCTGGGGGCGGGCGGGCTCGTGCTGCTGGCGGTGCTCAACAAGATTCTTTTCAAGATGGCCATTGCCTCTATGCCGGACCAGCCGTTTGTGCTGGCCAACATCTGCACATTTGGGTGAGGGCATACCGGCTAGGCTTGTGCCAAGATCATTCAGATACAGAATTAACTTGTTTCATCATGGACTAATATGCAGTGCAGAATAGTAGTCGGCAGTCTGTGTCTCTACCATGCTGCCCTGTAAGGACGACACGTAGCAGCACCGCACTTGCCGTCTGCAGCATCAGTCCAACTCGCGGGTGTCAGGTCTGCCGTTTGTCGCCTGCTTGACCCCTCTCCCCCGCTCCCTGGCCAGCTACCTGGTGCTGTACAGCGGCATCGTGTGCCACCGCTGGCGCCGCGGGGCTGTGAGCCCAGACATGCTCCGGTACCCCAAAACCAAATTTGTCTGCATCGGAGCACTTGAAGCGGCGGGGGCCATGCTTGGCTTGTTTGCGGCAGGTCAGATGTTGTGTCTTTTCTCAACAGTGAACACTGACATATTATGAATACCCACTTGCCTGCAACTCTGAGAGGTGTCATGTGCTCCTGGACTGAGGGTTGATCCTTGAACGGTCGGTGCTTCTTTTGGCAATTCTGTAGACCTTACCAAACGACGTTCTTACTGCAAGCTGCAACAGCCTTCAAAATCTGACGCTAGCTTGCCTATTGTTGCTTATTCGTGCAGGGTATGTTCCCGGTACTATTCTTCCCATCCTGAGCCAGGTGCGTGCTACACACTTGCGCAGATTGGGAGTGCTGCGTGCTCCAGACTCCAGTCGTAATTGCTCCCTCTGTGCCTTTGAAAGAAAGCCTTCAGCTCTGCCCGCTGTGCACTGCACTCCCTCCTTCAATCAGGACCTCCATCGCTCTAACTTGCCATGCTTCCTCCTTGTGCGCGCAGGGGTACCTGGTGTGGCAGCTGGTCCTGTCGGCAATCTTCCTCCGCCGGCGCTATTCCCTGGGCCAGCTAGTGGGCGTGGTGGTGTCCTTGGCAGGGATTGCAACAGTGGTGACCAAGTGAGTCTGCTGTTCCTTTCCAGCTTTAGCTCCTATACTTTTGGAGGCTCTACCTTATTGAGCATCGCAGCTCTCTACTTTCAACGGATCTCTCGCTGCTGTCTCTGAAGAGTAAATTGGAAGTTGGTTCGGATAAAATTCAAGCGCTGTCCCCTCACTAACGATCACCAACCGAGCTCCGGCACTGCTCCCCTTTTCCCCTTGAACCGTATTCTGCTCCCACAGGTGGCGCCGCTTTCTCTTACTGCATGCCCTGTCCCTTGCAGCGCCCATGCTGGCCCCGGTGTGCTGGCGAGCGGCCCGTCGTTTGTGTTCCCGTGCCTGTACCTGCTCAGCGCGTCGTTCTCCGCTGCGGCCTCGCTGGTCAAGGAGCGCCTGTTCCAGGAGGCCCCGCAGCACCTGGGCGCGGGGCGCAGCCTAGACCTGTTTGTGGTCAACCTGCTGGGGTCCGCCTTCCAGGTGAGCACACGCACAGCGCAGGCGGACGCTGCAGTTCAACTGTGATAAGTCTCCATTTGTCATTGTTGTGTCAATTCCTCAGAAGATAAGCACGCCTCCAGCTGAGGTGCTCGTAGCAAGGGTTGAGCATCGGAGCAACAGGGGAGCAGCATGAATCGACGCCTGTAAAATGAGAGTGAGTTGCCATTTCTCGTTGGGTTTTTCCTTCCCCACTGCTCATGGTTCCTGAATCGAGTAACAAGGTCCAATGACGGATGTGGTCTGGATTGTCCCCAGGGAAGCATGTGACCTCGTTTTTTGTAAGCAATTGGGACGTCTCCTCTTGCTTTAGGCTGTCACTCAAGCTCCCCTTGCTCTGTGGGTGCAAGACTGCGAAGCGCCGTCTGCACAAACCTCTGGTTTCCCAATGCTTGCCCCCCTCCGCCCTGCAGTTCATGTTCCTCCTGCTGCTACTCCCGCTCGTCGCTAGTGCTCGCGGCGTCCCCCCCCCCGCCCTGCCTGCTCACCTGGCCACCGGCGCGGGCTGCTTCCTGGGCCACGCTGCAGTGGGGGGGGCTCCTTGCCACGGGGCGCCCCTGCTGCCGCTGGTCTACATCACGACCAACCTCGCGTTCAACGTGGCGCAGCTGGCGCTGCTCAAGGCGACCACGGCCGTGGTGCCCTCCATCGCGCTCACGCTCGCAGGTGAGGGGCCCGTGTAGCTCGATCAGCCGTGCGTAATGTCCCCAAAAGTGAGTTGCTCGAGGCTGGTCTGTTGATGCTCCCTGGGGAACCTCTGTCCATACGACCACCAGCCTATGATGCCCATGAGTTTGAGACGGGATTGTGAACTGAAGCAACTCAGCAAGCAGACTCGAAAAAGCAGACCCCATCGATCTCTGCCCATTCATCACGTCCACTTTTTCCGTTTCTCTTTCTCACTTCAGAAGCCGGCCATGTGCGCTCATTCAGGGCAGCCCATGCGGTGGTTTAATACACCTTGGCGGATTGGATCCTCTTAAGTGTAGCTTTTATTCTTCTGGGGGGCTCCAGAAAGAGAAGCACCTTGGTTGACAGCCGTATCTTTGCTGCTAATTCGGTTGAGCATTCGGCTCTGTATCTCTTCGGTAATGCCCAGTGGTGTGCCCCATTCGTGAGCGTTGGAGTTTGGAATAACGGATCGGCAGGGTGAGACTGATAGAGAATTCGGTTGGGCGCCTGGTTTTCCGGGCCTGCC